>JAQGBB010002705.1:0-10414 GCA_034691745.1 Prismatolaimus dolichurus | reverse complement strand
GAGGTTCTCCTGCTGACAGCTTCGCCAGCAGCCCTGAAGGTAGAACGAAAATGTGAGTTGTAGTTGGTATTCACTCCACAACCAGGTTCTGATGGAACATGAGCTACATCTTGCGTGTATGTGGTGTTCTGGTAGAAGAAGTAGGAGCCTCCGGTCGTCATACTGGTGCAGATGTCGTAGGGCGGGCCGAGCCGACTCATTGTTGACTAAAACGAAGCAGCGCAGTAGCAGCGTTTGTCCAATGTGGCGACGATTATGTGCCTTTACGGTTACGCTCAAAGGCAGCTTGTCATTTCAGGCTCCAGTATGCCCCTCGAAACGTGGCAGTATTCGAACAACTCGGATGTACCGACCCTCGAGGCCACTGAGGCAAATGGTGTTAATAAACCTCAAAACACTTTTAGATTGCAAGTTGTCACCTTCCAGTGGCCAGTTTTCACTTTTGGATAAGGGCGTGAGGAAGAGTGGGGGCATGGAGGGGCAATTTACCTCACACTGCAATAGGTCACTGACGTGGGTCAGCGGCCTAAAAACGCACATAGGTTAGCGCAAATCTGGTCATGTAAGCCGGTGGTGCGGCGTAGCCTGTCGTGTCCGGGAAGACCGTCTGCGCCTGCTGGTGGAAGATGATCGAGACGCCCGCCTTCATCGTCGCCTGCATGTACTGGCTGATGTTGATGTTGAAGCCAATTTTGAGGCCTGAAGTGCAAGAAAACATCATTAGAGATGAAAAAGCGGTATCCGCTTGGGAACGAGCGCAGCGTGACCAGTTTTGGACCCCTCTATCCCATGAGCCGACAAGCTACTGTGGCAATTGCGTTGTTTTCCGGAGCTGCGAGAACGAAAACTTGAAAATCGTTGAGTTTTTCAGCCGCGAGCAAAGCTCGGTTTTTCATTAAACACTTAAAAAATGTTCCCTCCTTATTTTGTTCGTGGCGCGTTTTCCCTACTACGTTTCACGAATGTCCCAGTTTTGACATGCTTGGATCTGGTCATATTAAGCGCGTCTCACTTGTCTGTTGCGTTTTTGGTAGCGGTCACTTGCGCACAACCAGGAAATTTTTCCGTCTTTTGTGGCCCCACCAGAAAGAAAAGCTTGCATTTTTTAGCCACCTGCCCGCCATGTGCAGCCCGTGCGCGTGCGGTACCGGCAAATTAGTTACCGTAATCTATGCCACCGTCCATCTGGGCACCAGCTCGGTTCACTATACGTGTGTTCGCCGGGTCGTTGTTGTACTTGTAGCAGTTGCCCATCGTCGAGTCTTGGTAGAGGGTGAAATCGCTCGTCCTACAGAGAAAGCCCAGACCACAAATTGTTGAGTTGCGATGAATTACAAAAATCGAAAATTTTCGACTAAAAAGTTCAGCAATTCTCTAACTGAATCGAATCCAACTGAATTAAATCAAAAAATTTTTAAAACAATTCGGAAAAATGTTGTGAACCAGAGTTTTATCACACAGAGACGTCCAGGGCCCGAGGGCTCGGGAAAAATTCCATGGGCTAGGTGGGGCCGAAAAATTTTGGCCCGCGCACAACTGCTATGAGACGTGCGTTTCAAACTCACATGTTACACGGTATGCCGTTGTAGGTGCAGTACATGACCAGTTGCGTAAGCGGCTGCCCGAGCGTGTACTGGACGGGCGGTCCGCCCGGAATCGTCGTTATCAGGTAGGACATGATCTCTTGCAGAAGGGAGTTGGTGAAGTAGGCCAAATTAGTCTGAAAACGTGCCCGAATAGAGCTTGCGAAACAACAAGCTTTTCGTCCCTACCTGGTTTCCGAGCACGCTGATGACGTATGGCGGGAGGTAGTAGCAGTAGGGAATCGTGCCGAAGTCCCATGTTCCCGTCGTCATGTTGCACGTGTCTTGGTAGACGCCCATGAGCACGAACTGCGTGGTGTCGTTGCACGTCCACGTGGCCGTCGTGTTCACGATCCGCGACAACGACGAGTAGGTTGCGATCGGGTAGGCCTGCGGTGAGCCGGGGACCGGGTAGTAGTTTTGAGCGTGCATGCTCGTTAGGTATGCGCCTTGAGAGACGTTGACATTCAAGTCGTTACACTGCACTGAAAAAAGTCGAAACAGCTGTATATTTTTAATCTCTGTCATTCTGGGCGTATATGAGACTCACTCGCGCAGTTCGGTGCACTCCATGACGTTATTTGCGTTGGGTATGGCCCGCTTGAGCTAGACGTCGAATATGCCGATCCCGAGGTGCCGTACTGACCTACGGTCCATCCGGGTGGTGTCCAGACGTTGTTACACGCCGTGCTAGTCCCGCAGCATTCGCCGTCGCTGGTGCACGAGCACCACTCGAGGCACACGACGCTGCACGTGATCACAACTGGTTGTACGCTGATCGGAGTGGCGAGCGCGTAGCCCGGAGAGCAGGTGAAGTTCGCCATCGAGCCGAGCTCTTGGAAGGGCGACGAGTAGCTTATCGAACCGACGGGATACTGCAAACTTCCAGACACGCCGCCGTACCACGTGGGGGGGCCGTATATGCCGCACGACGCTAAAGCGAAATACAACGTGAATGTACTGCGTAATCTATCCTGAAGCCGGCTGACATTAAAGCAGTTCCAAAGCGTCACTAAGCGGAGAACTTCGGTTTTTTCTAGCGTGAAGCTGCTCCGAGTCCAAGATGGCTGTATGTATTGCAACGGTGCAAAGGGGTAGAATATAGCGGAATCGAATCGGTCGACTTGGATTCTCCCTCGGGGCTTTCAACAAAGAACGTCCGCCCAAAATTTCAATTTCTTGATTGCCTTCCCCTTTTTCGCGAAAGCAGCTCATCCCGACGTGTTAAAATTAACGTTATGTCCTCAAGCCCACCCCTCCCCATTTGGTCAGACGTCCTTGATGCAAGACCCCTATCAGATGCATTCTGCTACATAGTTTTGTCCGAACTTTGACACGGCCCGATTGAGGCCAAAAAAATCAAAATTTCAATTCTTACTTTCTAACTTAGCTCTTTGGGTAATTTTCAACTTTCTAGCTATCGCCAGGTGTGTTTTTCCCGCTTAACGCTATTTTACATCTCTCCAAAGCTTATCACTCTTGCATGATTCAGACCGCCTCTCCGAAACCCTTCTTTCATTGTGGACTGCGAAGACTGTTCTTCTTTTTAAGCGTAGACTGCACGCCATACCATAGCAAGAAGGCATCGTGAGCTGCCCTTGCGCGTTGAGCGGGTTGCTTGCGCTTGGGATCCACGCCGTTCCGTTGCACGTCGCGATGCCCGAGGGCGCGGTGCCAGTTGGGCACGTGAGCGAGAAGGTGCTTCCGGTCGAGCGTTGTCCGTAGTCGGGCGTTGAGAACACGACCGCACTTGGTTGCGATTGATACTGTGCTCCCGTGGACAACTGCTGAGGCGTTACAGTCGTACACTGCGCTAAAATTGGGAGACAAAGTCAGACTATCGCGCGCATCTGAAGTCCCTGTGCGGTGGCCACCTTGCTTAAAATTTCAGAACCGGTTTTTTCGAAACTTGCTGAACATGCAGCGGACTCCCATGTATCAGAATAATCATCGCAGTGTGCCCGTTATTTTGACGTACTGGACCAGGGTGACCGTAAGTTTACCACCGAAAAGTAGTATTTTTAACACATAAACATAGGCAAAAACTAAAATAACATCTTTTTTGATAGACACTTTTCTACATGTACAGTCCCGAAAAGTAGTATTATACTACCTAAAGTAAAAGGTCCACAAAAAGTCAACAGCACATGGTATCCAAAGTTTATATTTAGACTGCATACATTATGTGGCACCAAAACGTACGGCAAGAGGCTACACGTGTAATGTCTCAACCACTGCAGTCGATGTTCTCAAACCGTGCCTGTCAATATTTTAACCCTTTAGTATATATGGTCACCCTGTGGACTACGCTGTATGCACAGCCAGTCTCGGAAAAACTGGTTCTAAAATTAGAGAAAACCGGCCACCGCACAGGGACGACCCCTCTCCGGCTAACCGTGACGTCATACATGCACCCCTCCAGACGTACCCGAACACTGCGGAATGTTCGTCCAGCTTCCGTTGTTGCATTGCGCTCGCAGATCCACCTGCACGCCCACGAGAACGAAGCCAGCGCCGCACGTTACATTCGCGTAGGTGCCGTGCGGGTAGTAGGTCCCGTTGGTGACACCCGGTGGATTTGTGTCGGCAGGCGTGCTCACCGACGCGTTGTTGTAGCTGTACGTGGCGGCGTTCGAGACCGACAGCGGCGAACATGGATCTCAATTAGAATGGTTTCAAAACATTTAATGACAAAAGTGAGAACATACGTGTATCTGTGGTACACCTAATGTTCTTCATGTGGATGCGACCGAGCTCAAATTTTCACATGCAAACGGGACCAGTCCAGTATATACATGTGCTGCCAAACTTTTTAAGAGCATCTTTGGTCACCCCGTGCCCCGTCGCCTCAAAACTCGGCGGGCAGTTCGAGAAATTATCTACCTATAAAAAAATATGTTTTAGAGAAGTGTTTTGCAAGCACGATGCACCCAAGGGGATGTCTGGGCGATGCCTGTGTCTAGAGTTATGACTTTCAGCGTGAACCCTACTTTTTCGCGAGTTTGCATGGAAAAGAGCGATTTTTCAACTGTGAAAATTTGCATAAAACTAAAGAAGAAAGACGCGGTCTGAAACTTGCTCAGAATACGACCCCATAGGAGTAGTTTATGAAAAACACATTTTCAAGCTAGTCTAGACCGGGTTAGGTACTTTTATGGAACAGAATATATTCCGCTTTCGCACAGTTTTGCACGCTGTGACTGCGGTTCTTTTGTGGTTTCTCAACGGACCGACATCTATATCCATCAAACCAGTGCATAGATGCTGGGTGGTATCGGGCGCGACCATCGTTATGATAAACCGTCGGTAGAATGCTCTAGAATGTTGTCCGGAACGCTGGTGTTTCAGAGAACATGTTCTGGCATCTGTCGAAACCAGATTTTGGCACACTTTTCTCGTTCTCACGCCACCGTCAGCTGTTCACCAGTCAGGATATGCGTAGAACACGCGGTCAGCCATGTCGGCACTATGCAGATCGCAAGTGTTCCATGTGTGGAATAGTTGATGTTCCAGAAGTGTTCCGAAAATGTTCTAAAACACTTTTTCGTTAAAAATCGTTTTTAGGAAAAATCATAATTTGTACAAAATTAATTTTTTTGTTAAATTGCATTTTTTGATTGGACATACTGTGCCAACATGTAGCGTGTCCACTTTTGCAGCACTGTCCAACCGCTACGGAAGAAGCAAAAGCGTCATGTATTTTGCGGCACGTCGTTATGGCTCTCTAGAACTACCGAACCGATGCCAATGTTCAATATTTTTGGCGTGATAATATCGTCTCATAGGTCTTTATCTTTTGCGCTTTTGCGAAAAAAATTAAGTGAAAATTTTCCTCAAACTTTTAGGTCCACGAATTTAGCTTGGGACGCTTTGTGGCATTTGTCATTTTCTTCATCTGGTGACCAGAAGACACACTGTGGATGCCATGAAATCTGCCTGGGGTACTTGACGAAGTCGCGTGGAAGAACGGCGCCCCGTTGCGCCAAACCAAGCACATCGGTGCTGCGCAAAACTACCGTCTGTTTCGCAGCGACAGCTTGTTTCCACAGTGTGTCTTGTGGTAGCCAGATGAAGAAAGCGACAAATGCCACGAAGAGTCCTAAGCTAAATTCGTGGGCCTAAAAGTTTGAGGAAAACTGTCACTTAATTTTATTCGCTGCAAGAGCAAAAGATAAAGGCCTTTGAGACGATATCACCTCGCCAAAAACATTGAGCATTGGCATCGGTTTGGTAGTGCTCGAGAAAAACCAAAAGGGTGTATCGCGAAATACATTATGCTTTTGCTTCCTCCGTACCGGTTGGACAGTGCCTGCAAAAGTGTAGAACACGCTACATGTTGGCACAGTATGTCCAATCAAAAACTGCAATTTAACAAAAAAAATCAATTTTGTAAAAATTATAATTTTTTTCCTAAAAACGATTTTTAACGAAAAAAGTGTTCTAGAACATTTTCGGAACACTTCTGGAACATCAACTGTTCCACACATGGAACACTTGCGATCTGCATAGTGCCGACATGGCTGACCGTGTGTTCTACGCATATCCTGACTGGTGAGCAGCCGAAGGTGACGTAGAAAACAAGAAAAGTGTGCCAAAATCTGGTTTCGACAGATTCCAGAACATGTTCTCTGGAGCAACCGCGTTCCGGACAACATTCTAGAGCATTCTACCTACGGTTTATCACAAAGATGGTCGCATCCGATACCGCCCATCATTTACGCACTGGTTGGGTGGAAATCGATGTCGGTCCGTTGAGAAACCGCAAAAGAACCGCAACCACAGCGTGCAAAACGGTGCGAAAACCAAACATATTCTTTTGCAGAAAAGTACCTCTTCTCGACTAGCTTGAAAATGTTTTTTTCTCATAAGCTCACAATTGCAGTATGGGGTTATTGCAGGCGACGTCGTTCCCGCTGCGACCCAGTTGCCGTCGTAGCACTGGAGCGGCGAAGGCACGCTCGGCACGAATCCGTAGTTACACTGCCACGACACATTCGTGTAGGTCGAGAAGACCTGCGGGGGCGTCGTCGTCGAGGTGGGAGTAACATCGGTGTAGTAGTTCACCTGGCCGTTGCTAATCTCCGTGAGGCCCGTGCATGAAGCTGTAGAAGAAGGGGTTTTATCTC
Source organism: Prismatolaimus dolichurus (assembly GCA_034691745.1). Lineage (NCBI taxonomy): Eukaryota > Metazoa > Nematoda > Enoplea > Triplonchida > Prismatolaimidae > Prismatolaimus > Prismatolaimus dolichurus. The sequence goes on along the minus strand of JAQGBB010002705.1, from coordinate 3,705 downwards.
AGGATTCGGATTGGCGTGGCTCAAGCTTCAGAATAATAATGAAATGGGAAGGCGATTGCAGACATCGGAGAAGAAAGCGAAACCGTTTTTGACCCTGTGCTGCCAACGGCGGAGCGCAAGGGGATTTTTAACTGGATGTCCAATTCCGGATGGCACAGCCATTCGGGTGGGGGTCCGAGGGGGCAGAGCTCCATATCAACCGGGATCCGGGGAATAACCCTGGAAAATTTTGGAAAAACAGCATGTGGAGGCGTTTATCTCCGTTACTTTTTTACGTTTTTTGTCAGTTTCAGCAGGCCAAATTTTGATCGCTGAAGTACAAGCCTAGAAATTTTGAAAAAATTTGAAAAAATCGTGCAGAGCTTCTATTTCCTCCACTTTTTGCTCTTTTCTCAATTCTACTTGTTGGCTTTTGGTAAGGGGTACCCTCACGATTCATCCGTTTCAAAATTTATGGGTGTCCAGGACATCCAGACACTCTGGGCGCTCCGCCGTTGCATGCTGCTGCCGAAACTCGAGCGATCAAACTTACTAAGACAGCTGCTGCTGCCTAGCCAGTTGATCCAGCTTGTTGCCGAGCAGGTCACAGTCTCCGGATTCGGTGTCGGATTGGCGTAGGGATACGTACAGTAGAATGTGACAATGGCGACGACGCCCGGGTTCGGGATCCACAGGAACGGGTCTAAACCATTATTCGACGATGGATTGGCGTTCGTGTAGAAGTACTGCGCAATCGTTGTCGCCGTCGAGGATAGCTCGCCGTAGTAGGATCCAGCGTAAGCGTTTCCGTTTGCAATCCACGCGCAGGCGTCTGTTATTAAAATGTTTTGCTAGTACGCTTTCGAAATTGGAACGTACTTCTCACATTGTAAACATAATGAATACCGTTTTAAAGGAGAAATGAAAGTGAGAGCGCTCAAAATGTTCTTTTTTCCACCCGCCGCAAAGGGGGCTTCCCCCAAAAAATGTTAAATTTTTTCCGGGGATGTGCTCCCACTCTCGCCTAGCCTGCCCACAGGCCTGAGCCAGCCATGAGCTAGTTGTTGGCAGAATGAACCACAAAACACTGTCGTCACTTTTCCACCTGAAGCGGTTGCCTTTCTAGCAGCGAAGACCCTAACTCCGCATCGGAAAAAAAGCACCAGAGGTGTTTTGTGGACTAACACATCGATTTCTATTTCGTTCACCGGTGAAATAAAGCGTGAAAATGAAGTCCCCGGATTACGGTAGCAAACATTATCTGGGGACAGTTTTCACGCTTACGAATGAGAACGTACTGGTGAAATATGCCGTCGTCGTTGGCGGTGTCGGCGTTGTCGTTGTCGTTGACGATCCTTGTCGCTTTGCGCGTCCCCACTCCGCAGGTGCTCCGAGTTCCGCTACAAGTGTAAAATCTGCGACAGCAAACAATGCTTCACCGACCACCGTCACTGCCGCTTGCCTGGCCGCACCACTGCATACGGTAGCTGCCTAGGGGTCCTTCACATATGACGTCTCCTACGGACGGGGAAAGGGGTCCAAAAATTTTACACAGTAGGTGACACTACGTACGTGCAGAAGATAGCCTATGCTTATGTGTTAGGCCAGGTGGCGAGGAGGTTGTCCAAAAATTCGAATTTTTAGGTGACGTCATGTATGGATGGGTCCTAGCCGTACCAGCACACACCTGTATCGCCGTCCGCTTCCGGATCGCATTTCTTCTCGACCTCGTCCAGCAACTTTGTGGTGCTGCTGGCCTCTGTTACGGCCGACTTTGTCGTGAAGAGTTGTGGATTGTTCTCGATCAACTGCTCGGCGACGACGCCGAGCGCCACCTTCACTTGTGGATCGCGCAGAAAATCGGCGGGGAAGTGTGGATTTTTCGTCGAGACTGCCTTCGTCATCTCGGTGACCTCGTCGTTCGAGAGATGCCTGCGGCGTCGGCCGGCTAGGACGGGCGGCTTCACGGCGCCGGTTTGGAGCCTTTGGTAGTAGGACGCCTACAAAATGACACTCGGACGACGGACTCTTTCAGCAATGCACTAGCGAGCCAGCGTACCACGCCGCTGAGCTCGGGATTCGCCGTGACTGACGAGAGCTGGTAGGGGTTTTGATTGCAGATCGTCACTGCGGGAAAGGGAATTGCGCCGTAGTTTATCTAAGATGGTAGAGTGTCGTCAAAGTAACTTACGCAACGCTTTTGAGAAACGTGTTTCTTCAAATTTTGAAGCCAGATGTTTACATTTTTGCAGAAATTTACAGTTTTTCCACCCCTTTTACGTCAATTTGCAAACGAAAACAACGAAGTTATTTGAAGCATTCGTGTCCCCTTTGACGACGTCATATGCCCGAATGCCCACTAACCGTCGTTGCCGTGTTGTAGGGCATCGCCAGGTAGGTGCTGATGATGCCGTAGAGCATGTAGATGAGGAAGCCGAGCGCGCCGAGGAAGAAGGACGTCCAGACGGCCTTCGCGAAGCCGCGCGCGAGAATGACGGCGCCCAGCCCGTGGCATGAGGTGTCGTGCGCCCACTCCTTCGTGATTTTGATGAGCGGGTGCCGTTGCCTTTTCTTCGCGGGAGCGTTCGGGTCATCAGCGGCCTTTTTTTTACAGCAGCCCATTGTTTTCGCTTTGCTGAGACGACGTCTGCAGCTGGTTACCTCATCGGCGCTAACGACGCATGAACCTTCATTTTATACGAGGCTGGAACAATGCTCCCATGGTTGTTGAAAACAATGGCCTGGTAAAATTTGGGTGTTCTACATAAATCGTTCCACATGCAAGGCCGTGTTTGCTACAATTCTAGTGCTGACCATTTGTTGAAGTATGCCGAAACGCCCCATCGGCAGACCTTTCTGAAGATATCAGGTTTTAACATCAGTTCTCAATCAAATGTGGCCAAGAAAATTTTGTATATTTGCTTTTTTCCTCAAAATTTATGGACACGGCCCAGTTGATCATCCGACCCCGTCGAGCTTGGTCGATACGGGCTTTCTGAAAAAAAATTGAAAAATTCATTGTTAATTTTTTAGCTTGATGTTGGTAGCTAGCAAACATATTCGGGACATAGTGTTCTTTGTTTTCAAGTTCACAATGCAATGAATATCAATAAATCCACTTAGCAGCAAGTGACAAAGGGAAGTCATACGACGATCATTTCTCAACTCTGCGTGCGTGCAAAAAAACGGACCATTGTTTTGTAGCCGCATCAGATTTCTGATTTCTTTGTCTTTCAGTGAGGAAAACCTTGACCGAGTCAGAAAGCACAAAAATGTAGTTCAGTCGCTTTGTCGCTGTAGACGCCCATCGCAAAGCAGACCCTGCGAAACACAAAAATGGCGTGAAAATTTTGACCTTGCATTGCAGCATTGCAGGCCGAAATCTCACTTTAAAAACCGTTATGCATACAGCATATTGTTTTTGTGGACAATACCAAGCGCACGTCGAGGTTGCATATACTATGTAACCAAAAATTTGAACCTTTCCGACGCTTGCTCTCCGCCCTGATAATTAAGCCAACGTGTAAAGATAGGCTATCTTTTACACACAGCATAATCATTAGCCATACCCTCCCCATCCCCAGTTTATTATAGAATATATGAACGACACCATGTTTCTTGAATGCACAAGTAGATCGGCAAAGCCGACAAATGCAACTTCTGGAACATGTTCTTGAAAAGCTACAGTCCAATGGCCATCCATTCTTCTTTAGACACCGAATCAAG
>JAQGBB010002704.1:0-10416 GCA_034691745.1 Prismatolaimus dolichurus | reverse complement strand
CCCTCACCATTGCCAAGTTGTCGCCCACCCTCGGCACGTTGCCATCTACCGTACGTTATTTTTGAAATCGCGGGATGATTTTGTGTACCATTGGCAAGTTGGCAACTTGCCAATGGTACACATGCACTGCTCACACCGTTCGCTAACTTTTGTCCGCGGAGAGATAGGGAGAATACAAAGAGATAAAGAAGAGATACGGGGAGAGGATAATTTCGGAATGAAGAGTAAGCCTTTTTTGCTTACGCACTACGTGCTCCAGGCAGGATGCAACAAAATAGCGAAGAAAAAACCAAAATTCAAATTTTTGATTACGTAAAATTTGAACGACCTAGTGAAACACGCCGGGGTCTTTGAAGATTATGGTCGGTGAGAATTGAAAAAAAATTAACTGCATTAGGTAACACTGCGTACTTCTCCCAATGTCAAAAGCATCTCGAGTATCTTTATATTGGTACTGTTGAATAACGCAAATTTTCGGAAGCGCAATAGTTTATTTCATTGTCACGATGCACTCTCTGCATATAACAGCCTGTGACGATCAGTCAGAGTCCATTATTTGATATCACTTTTCGTGTATTCAAAGTCCTCGGGCAACTCCTTGGCACCGTTTGCCGAATCGAGAGCAGGATTCGCGATCGCCCGTTGCGAGGTGCGACACTTGCTTTGATAACGTGCGTATCTCTAAAAAGCGTTCTTGTTCTATACTAGGCATTGCAGAAGGTCGAAATTCTGAACAAGGCATTGTTATAAATTTTAGCACTTAACAAATGCAAAGAGATTTTTAAGACGTTACCTGAACTGCGGATAGAAACTCCGCCTTCATCTGAACGCTGTCTTCATCGGTACATGATGGAGGCCCAAGAGCTTTAGCTGCGGCGCGCTTTCCCGGTCGAAATTCGTTGCGGCCGATCGCCAAGTTTGCCGTGGCGTACGCCACCATCGACACCACTATCACAAGTGCTAGCACGACGCTGGGCATGCTTTTCGTTTTGTCTCTTTTTGCAAGCGTTCAAATAAATGTGAGCCAAACCAATGCCGCTTTAAGTACGCCCATTAGATGACGCCCTCAGAATGTCAAGAACAGAAAAGAGGAGGAAGACGACTGCGTAAGAGGAGAAGTGTAACAAGCGAGGGGATATGCACGAAGAAAAAAATCAAAATCTGATGATGACAGAGAAATTGGATTTGTCCAGAAAACAGTCTGCAGAGGGGGACTAGCTGCTGGCATTGACGCTGCTAAAATTGCGTGAAAGCTGGCACGACGAGTACCGTTGTCTCGCCTTAGCGAACCGAATGAATTTCGTCTAATTTAAAAGTTATATGCGCCACTTTGGCTGTGCCACATCTCGAAAGACTGACCAAAGTCATAAGCGGTAGTTCTTACAACAAACGTAAAACCGAGCTGTCTAGGTAATTAGCCACGATTTATTTTAATTTTAACATTTTGCGATCGCTGAAATTTTTGATCGCTGTTTTCGAATAAATTAAATTTGAGGTTACTCAGTGTCAGCCAAGCCACCGATAGACATCATGGGGATGTCACTTACATCATAAATCCTTGTCCGGTCGCAGGTTTTTGGTAAAAATTTCAGAACCGATTTTCTAGACGCTCTGCAAATATATCAAACTCCAATTTGTCAAAATGGCGGCTGCAATTTGGTCAGCTTTGTTGTCCTTGCTGGTCACAAATATCTGGTTCAACAATGCTGGCAAAAACCGACCACCGTAGAGGGACTTGTGCAACAAAGATATTGTTGCTGCTGAAGCACGTGGCTGAAATAGGCCTCCGTTCTGGGAGATGCATACCGAGGACAACTGGGAAGTATTTTTCAATAACGAACTAATTTGTTGCTAGTGCATCTTGCAGTGCAGTGCACACAGAAAATCAAATTTTCTTCAGTTCCTTTTATTGCCATCGTTCTTTATGGCTGAACGCGAAAACTTTTCTAATTCCAAAAGAATGGATAATATCAATGATTTATTATATACACTTAATTACCACTTAAAAATCTTGAGCACTTGAGCGTTTCACTCTTGAGCAAAACGCAAGCATTACATAGAACAGTAGTTGCCACCTGCATATCTGTAGTGTAAATAAATACTCTACATTTTGGACAATATTTTTCTGAACAAAAGCAGCCCGTATTTAAGCCAGTGCTGTAGCAGCCAATCTAGCATGTAACGATTACGGTAGTTCAAAATCGTCGCAAAGTAGTGTGACCTGCGCAGTCGAAACTGTTCCGTTCAACGGCGCCGAGCGAAGACCAATTGCCACGAGAAGACGGCTCGTTTGATCCTCGATGAATTGACTTCTCGCGAGCTCATCGTTGCTCGTGATGTGGCGTGATAGTGGAGCAGCGAGGGCCATTTGCAGAGCTAACACCATGAGGCAGACGATGACCAGTAGGAAAGCAAGCTTCGACATTCGTAGAGAAGCCCAGTAGATGGAAAAGCACCGCTGACGTTATGTCTGGAACTGTTTGGCGAGAAGCGAAAGTAATTGCGCAAGTCGTCGGCGAGTTGAGCAAGCGCCAAGACAGCCGACTTCGAAAAAAGATGGCGAAACTTTTTCGGCCCATATTATTGTTTCGATTTCACGTGCAAACAGTGCAAACTTCTCAGCTTCCTACGCAGACGTTTGTCACTTTTTCTCTCTACTCGTATGTCTGTTACCGTGAAGCGGAAACTTCCGGATAGGTGATCCTCAAAAGCATGAATTAATTTTCTTCCCGTAAACAACCTGTCAGGAACAGCTAGCGTCATCGCTTCCTCGAGATGCAAAATATTTATTGCATCCTGCACGGAGCGAGCAGCGCGTAAAAATGATAGCTATATGGTTGTCTGAAATCCCCCTCCTCCCATTTCCCTCTCGGAAAATCGAAAGTTAGCAGACGCCTAGTAAGTGTGTATATGGACTCCATATGACTCTGGTGACACTATATAGTCTCCATGAAAACTGTATAGTCTCCATAAATACTATATAGCTTCGATGAAGTTCCAATGTGTTCCAGAGTGTTCCGACGTCTTCAAAAGTGTTCCAGAACATGTTATAAAAGGCACCCCGCCGTTATGAAAAAATCGAAAATAAATAAAAAATATGTTCCGCAGTGTTTCAGGACATTTTGTGTATCCGCCTCAATTTTTTTGCTATATGCAGGATGCTCTTCCGCCGCTCGGCGGTTTTACTTGTTGAGCAAACGAACGAGCTGCAGAAGTTCAGTCGTATCATAAGACAAGGCTAAAAATAATGCGGTGAAAAATAAATGCGCAGTTGTGAACAATAAAGGCAAATGGTGGTAAAAACTAAGCTACAAATAGTTAATTTTTCTAAAATTAAAATATTTTAAAATACAAAATGTTCATATTTGAAATAAATAAAATATTTGAAATTAAGCATATTGCAGTAAAAGAAAAGCAGCTTGAAGAAAAGCCCGTATCTTGTCGACAAAATAATGTATGATTCTTATTACGTTTTACAGTACACTCAGTGCTTCACAAACTTTTTCGCATTTCTGCATCATTTTGGGCCGCAAAAAATCACAAAATAAAAAGCACAACCCATGACTGACAATCAAGCTCTGCTCGTTCCTCAGACAACTTTTCCCTTAGCACCCGCAGTCCTTCAGGGTCATGTCGGGCAGCACCGCCTCCTGGATGCGTCCCGGCTGCAGCGCGTAGAGAATCGTGAGCGGCGCCCGCTCAGTCGCACTACAGCACGGGATAAGCTCGCGCGGGACGTCCTCGTTGTTGAGCTCCTTCGTGGCGGCCTGGCGCGCAAGCACGGCGTTGTACCCGCGGATCTGCTGATGGCGGCAGTTGCCCGTGCAGTAATTCGCCTTATAGCTTCGGGGCATGATGATCCAGTCGTCCCAGCCAATCTCGGTGAAGTTCACCGTCCACTCCTTCAGGCAGCAGTGGTTGTAGAGGCCCGGTATGCAGTTGTTGTGCGAGCGGCGTTTTCGCGAACGCCCACCTGCCGGGTCGTTGCCGCGCGAAAGTGAGCTCTTGATCTCGAGCAGCGGCGATTGCTGTGTCGAAAGAGCGTCGGCGCTGGTTTGAGGCTTGATGAGAAGAAATTTATCGATCGATGAGGATGTGAGCCAATCACGAACGAGAGAGGTGACATCGATGGTGAGCCAGTGGTCATTTTGGGCCCGCTGCGACGGGCGGGCGGTGATCGTGGTCGCCATGATGGACGGGAGGCGGTCACCAGTTTCGATAACTTCAGTGATCGTGAATGTGTGATGGGTAACGGTAGAGGGCGTTGACTGGAGCCGCAACCAGAGGTACGCAAGCGATGTTGTGGTCGCTATCTCGGATTCGAAGCGCAGCTTCAGGCAAACGTTGTTGGCTGGAATAGTCGTCGGACATGCAGCTATTTAAAAAAAACGCGAAAAAGTGAGAATAGCAGAAACTTAGGATTGAGCTCTCGGCATCTGATGGAAAATTTTTTGTGCAAAATGATATATGAATTCGTGTTCACAGAACTTGATAATGTCACAACATCGCTCTTTCCTATTTCAGAATAAATCTAAATTTTAACCCGTCCAGCCCAATTTCTTTATTTTCGTGCTACCGTAACCCCAGAAGTTTGTTATCGCAGTTTACGCATAGGAATGGAAAACTCATTACCGTAACCTTGCGCTCGCTGCCCGGGGTAAAATTTCATTTTTTTTCCTTTTCTAACACAATATTTCTCTGAAATGTGGCAAAAAATACGAAAAAACTTGACTTACTTTGCTGCAGCACGGACGCGACGATGAACTCTTCCTTTCTTCCCACATCGCTCACTCGTCCGCGATGCTCGTCGTCATGCTCGGGCTCACTATGGATGAGATGCTCGGGCAGCTCGATTCTCGACGCGCCGACGATCGGGCTGGGCCGATCCTCGAGCTCGAGCACCCGAAGGATCTTCCCCATCTCGATCTTCAGCCGTTGCTTTTCGAGCCGCTGGAGGTTGTCGTCCGTCGGCGGCGTTTGAGTCTCCTCACACGTCGCGCATCGCGGCGTCGGCGAAGTGGCGACACACGCAGCCGTCGAGTAGGCAAGCACGAGAACGACGAAGGCGAGCCGGGCGGTCATTTTCACAGGAAAAGCCAATTCGTTTGAATAATATGAAGCTCGCTCGCATCGAGCTGCTGATTTTATGCTCCGTCTGAGTGCTTGTCTGCCACGCACGTGGCGAAATATTCACACCAACTTTTTTTCCGAAATTAGAATCGCCAAGTACGGCGATGCAGTCGGCTTGGTTTTGCGAGAGTAGACACCATCGAAGGGATGATGTTGCTAAAATGATAGCGCCCAGAGTCACATTCCAGCGTCGGGCGGATGATTAGTACTGCGGATGATACGTGAAGTCACAGCGTGATCTCTTATTCCGTACGGTGTGCATGCGAGTGAGCTGGATTCCTGAAGCGCGTGAACTTTGTACACTAGAAGAGCGTTCCACAGGATTGTTTCAGAAAAGTTGAAAGTGGGCTGTCTTCGACAATTGTTCGCATGGCCGCTATTTTTAGATGGTGGATCCAGGAAATTCAAGAAAAAAGTGAATTGTTCGTGAACAAGGGCATGTGGTTATGGTAACGAGTCTATTCTATCGAGCGAGATTTTTTAATGTTCAATAGTCTACTAGTTATTGTTACGTGATTGTTGTTAGAAACTCTCATAGCAAGAAGCTCACTAGCAAATTTGCAAAAATTCGTTTCCCTTTCTATCGCTTTCTGTTTGCAAGTGTGAGGGTCGAAAATCGGTGCAGGATTGCGGTTAATACTTTTTTATCCTTCCATCTATCTTGGAAATCATTTCGCCATCGATTCATGTGCTGCATCATCTTTTCATCTTATATCTGAACTCTGAGCTTCCGCCTCACATTACATGACCATAATAATGTTCGTGATCGCTGAGCCAATAACATGGCTTCAAAACTGCGGTTCATTTTAGTTCACTTCTGCGTATTCAGACTTTAATGAGCTCACAGCAAACAAAAACAACATCGTGCTAATTAATGCCCATGGACTTTAATTAAATTAAAGCCCGTTCAAAAATATTCCTCTACCCTCAACAATTTTTTTCAACGTGACTTGAAGAAATTAGCAAGTGATATTCTCATACTTCCAAGCAGGATTTGATAATTGGTTTTGATTTCTATGTATAGACGTCGTAGCGGATTCGAACGATGAGAAACTAGTCTCATCAACCACGCATTAACGGTTGAATAACTAAAATCCTTCAAGGAAGCAGACATAAATGACATTTGAAAAGTAATTTGTTTAGGGAGGGCCAACCTGCTGGCCGCCGGCAAAAAAGTGACCAAAAGGAAGATTTGGTTGACACGCGCCGTATTAGAAAATTTAGTTTTTCAGAATATAGCAGTGTATTTAAATCGCATTTTTTTGGATCAAATTTTATTCAAGTTTTGTTTTAAATGAGGATCTCTAAGCATAATTTTTAGCTTTTTCGAGCCATTGAGCACAAGAAAGCTGGAATATGACTTTCCACGTCTTCTTTTTTTTTTCAAAAATATTCCGGGATTGTAATACCCCAGACCCTCACTTTGCTGGAAGCTGCGGTCCCTAGTTTAGAGGTGTTTGTTCGGACTTTTGAGATCAATACAGACTGTGACCAGACAAGACTGTAGACTCGAAAAACTAGCCAGTGGAGTAAAAAAAGTTGGCCCTCCTTGGGTTACTATGCAACACAGTCGCTCGCAATTATTTTATAGTGATCTACTGCAAATTCCGACTGAGTAGGTTTATGTGTGGCGAACGGCCATAATAACGATCGCGGGCTAGCCATTAAAAATGCTGAATTGTTGCACCGTATTAGCTTTAACACCGCGTGAACCAGCAAGCTGAACTATGTGCTTTCTTTCCTGTTATTGCATCCTGCCTGGAGCCTGAAGGGCGTAAGCAAAAGGATGACTAAGTGGTTGAAAGAATACTATCCCCCCATTTTTACCATTATCGCCCCCCTATCGCCCCCTTTTCTCTCTGACGCATTTACAGGGTACAAGGGCGCCACCTTGTGAGTTAAACAGAAACTTTTCGTTATTCGCGCATGAAGACGGTATTGTTGCTATCGTACGTCGGGAGCTCGCCGATTTTTTCAATTTTTTTTACAAGAGAGAGAAGAAAAACGCAGTACGGCGACAAAGGACGATTGTTTTTTTCTGTTGCAAATTTATTTCTTTTTTGTCGTAAATGTTTTTAAACTTTAGCTTAAGCCATAGCTGAATACTGCGATTAAGCCAAGATCCAAGCCTAAGCATTCCCTAAGCCTCAGCTATAAAGCTAAGCTAAATGATGAAGCTAAAGAAAATTTGCGACAAGATAGAATTTTCCGGGCGACAAATCTTGGCCTCCTTTTCTCTGTTGCTTCAAAAACTTATGCACCGGTGTTTTTTTTTGTGAAACGGCAGGATGCCTTTTCGGCTTTGCCGATTTACTTGTTGGTATCCTGTCTACATCGATGGATAATAGTTCAGTGGCGGCAGAGCTCTGACGATGACCGCGTCAAACTCGGAATAATTTAACGTAAAATTTTGCATTTTGGCCGCAATTTGCTTTGCACCGTTTTCTGTTTGCTTACAACGGAAACGTGATTTTTGAAGACAACGCCACCTTTCCTTCTGTAAAGTGACGTCATCTGGTGGTGCATATATAGATTGTTTGTGCTTTATCTACTCCTCTGAAATTACGCTGACTCACTCTCCTCTTTGAGGTTGAAAACAGACGACTCTGAGGGCCCGCCTTTGGTTATTACGTCATAGCTTACAACTACAGATCGATATCTTGCGTAGCGCAAAGCTGATGCATGTGCAAGCACAGAGAAATTTCAATTACATTCGCATTTAGTGGCGCTTTCGCAGGCCGCGTTCTACAGCTGCCAATTGCGTGGTCGATGTTAAAATGCTTCTTCACGCGTATGCTTTACGTCACCGCACCGTCATCAAAACCTGCGTCATCAGCTTTACGAGGTTACGTGGTCACAGACCTCATCGAGTCTCTAATTATTTCTTTTCTACGAACGAAGCCACAGTAGCAAACGCCGCAAGTTTCTCTTGTGACGTTAATTTTGTCTATTTTTTTGAATGAACTCTCAATGCCATTTTTCTGCGGAAGTGGTTGTGGTCAAGCTCGAAGGTAGGTCACGTGACGCTCAAAGCAATTTCAAATCAACCCTTATGCGCCGGCTAAAAATACCTTTTACGATGCCATATTTTAGGCCACCAGCGTATCCGCTGATAGCCGACGTCCGCATTCGCATCCAGCTCGACCAATACTCCACAACGTTCTCAGCTGGCGATCTCATTTCTGGCAGGGTCGAAGTCACCCTGCGCAGAAGTGGCACCTTTGATCATATTCGCATCTCGCTCACCGGCATTTCGTCGACGTACTGGACCGAGCTTCGATATCATGGGAACCGAAGCTACATTGCACAGTGCGGTGGAAGCGAAGCGTTCTACTCTATCGAAACCAGCGTTTTGGACGAACCGAACAAACGTTCCACTTTGCCGTTGAACGAAATGCAAAGCTTCCCGTTCCAGCTTCAACTCAGCCAAGAACTGCCCCCAAGCACGCTCGATCTCGACGGTTGTTGCAGCATCCGATACAATCTCTGCGCATCGCTCGAGGGCGTAGAATACGACGACGACGAAGAGGACGATTCGTACGTTAGAACGCAAGAACTTTTTGATCTCTCTGAGTCGACCCCGATCAGTATTCGTCCGTTCGTCGAAATCGACCCCGAAACTCCACCGGTGGAAAATTCGAACCAAACCACGCTCGAGTGCTGCGCTTGGCTGTGCATCTTCGGTCCGGTCGAAGTTGAGCTGAGTCTGCCGAGAAGGGCATTTTTGCCCAAAGAGTTCCTGCCAGTTAAGGTAGAGATTTCGAACTTTTCGAAGATCTGGGTCGATAGAATCACTTTAAAATTTTTGCGGTTGATCTTGCTGCGAGACAAGGCCTACAGCCAGTGCCAAAAGAAAACGGTGCTTGAAACGACCGAGGTGGACGCCGAGACGCCACCGGGTGCGACGAGCGAACACTTTTTCGAGCACTTTCGCGTTCCGGAGACGCGACCGTCGATGCGCAATTGTCCGATGATTACGATTGGCTACGCCGTCGAGGCAGAGATTTCGTTTCGGTCAAGGTTTGCAACGAAGCGGCTTCGTGTCTCGTGTGGGGTAACTATCGGGACAACAGCGAGAATCGCTGGTGAGATTAGAGAGCTGCCAACCGTGGAGCTGCCCTCAATCGATGACAATGAAGCGCCGAGTACCGACCGGGAATATACGCTAGATGACGTGGGCGAATGCAAGCTGAGGCCGGCTGATTTCGAGAACAGTCTGACGACAATAAACTCGGTCGATTAAAAACTTTGCTCACAATTATATCGTAAATAAAGTGTATGAACCAATTTTGTTGCTTTTACCAACGGCTCGTCAAAATTTCAGCTTTTTGTAGCCGCGATAACGTCATGCAAAGTGGTTTTTACCCACTTAGAAATCGTTACTTTCCCGCTTCCCGCGCTGTAGGCCACACGTCGTTAATGCGAAATCGACCGTCCCACGCTGCCGCGTTCTCCTCCAACGCGACCAACGAGAACACATATTCGCAAATACCGCTTACCCTCAGCTTCACCCACTCTTTCCAAAAGCGGCAAACGATCGGCGTTCCATCACTTTCCAGCGTAAGCAGTCACTTTTATCACCCGCAAACGGCTCGCTCAGCACGTACGCGTCGTTAAACCCTCGTTTTCAAAAACAACTTCCAACACTTCGCGACCCGGCTCATAAAAGTAGAGATAGAGCCGACAGTTCCTCCCCTTTGACCACTCAGCACGAGCATCGGCATCGCGTGTGTCACTTGCTCAACGCGAAATCGGTTTGGGATCGCAAATTCGGCGTATAAATATCGAACGATCACCGACAATTCTGGTCACGTCGGCGCACTCACGTTGATGAGCAGATGATAGCTGGTGTTGTTTGACAGCACGTTCACCGAGGAGCGCCGCGCGACGCGCCCGTTCCCGCATCGGATCCAGGCGTTATTCGGGACGTGTTGTCGTGTACGTGGACGTTGTCAGACGTGTTTGAATTGAAGTAAATTTTGTGCAGATTAGATACGAACTTGATGGTTAGCGACAAACCGCATATCAGCGGAATGCCCCGACTCTGCTCTATGATACCGCCGTCTGCGTGGCGTCGCGCAAAAGTGCGCCGTATAAGAACGATGGCTCGGCAAAAAGTGGTTCCAGATCATGTTACAAAATATTGCGATTGCTGGCGTTCACGCTGGAGTGCAGCTAAGACAAAGTTCGGGAAAGCAAAAGGGGGCCCCGCAAAAGGTGCGAATTTTGAGTTTGAGTCCATCGTCAAAAGTTGTGTTTCCAACTTTACTACCTCAAAATTGAGAT
>JAQGBB010002703.1:0-10420 GCA_034691745.1 Prismatolaimus dolichurus | reverse complement strand
AGCAAATACATGGAGACGATACAGCCCGCAATCTATGTACATGGGACACTCGATCGATAAATCAATAATCGATCGATAAACAGAAAATCGCTTAATCTGATACAGCATTATTTTTAAATCAATAATCGATCGAAAAATCAATAATAAATCGAAAAATCAACGATACATCATTATTTCTTAATTGATTAAAAATCAATAACGGCCAATAAATCGGAATTCCGTTCTTGCCTGCGTGGTGCTCCGAAGGCCCTGCGAAATACACTGTTTGAGCGCACTTTTGAACTCCTGCGTGTCGGCGGACAATCTAGATATGAGGAAGTTGCACCACTGGCTGCTTCGGTGTCACGTGAGCAAAACTGCGCACCGGCCAACAAGCTCGCCGACGCGATGAGCATCGAAGAAGGCAATGTCCTGCGTGACGAGCGAGTTGAAGAGGCGCGTGCGGAGATCGACGGCGACGCGTTCGCCCATCACCGAGAGCACCGTGATGTAGACGAACGTCAGCGTCGCCTGCAACGCGTAGAATGCAACGAGCTGAAGCGCGGCGGGTCGAAGAACGTCGAGACTCGCGTTCTCGCCGCCCAGAGCCGCGATCTGGTTGACGAGAACGCCGAGCAAGAGTGGGATCTTGATATTGATAATAGCGACGACGACAGCACTCTGCAATTTGTAAACAGCTTGCTAACGTCATGTGACATCGAAAAATCGATTTCTTTCCTCTTACCAAAACGGCACCAAGAAGAAACCACGCCTGCGGTACGAGAAGAGCGAAGATTTGGCGCCACGGGATGGCCGCTTCGTAGAATTCGGCAAGCGCGTTCGCGCGGTTTCGTCGATGCTTCTTGACGACGGCGGAACTTCGCTTCGTTCCCTCGCATCGTGCGACGTTCGCGAAGAAGAACGCTGCAGCGGCAGGCTTCACAAGCGGAGCGGCGGGCGCCAAAAGTCGAATGCTCACACGAACGGCGGTCGGGAACGCCAACGATCGTCGTTGAAGCTCGCAGCACTGTCTCAAAGAAAAAATAGATAAAAAACATTAGCTACTTTCGGCCGGTCCAGGCTCGTCTACCTGCAAGCACGCCACGAGGACATCGCCAAACGCGAGGCGACGGCCGACGGCGTTGAGCCCGAGCAGAAAAATCGCACAATGCCAAGCATATCCGGTGCGATGAGCTTCTACATCCGGTGGAAAACAAGAAGAGGAAGCCAAACTCTACAGAACGTAAAATCACTTCCCGTCAAACGCAGCCTTTTGCATATGGAAGCTAAGCGAGTCAATAGAAGATAAGAACAGCGGACGCGTCGTTGCGAGCGCACGCACACCAGTCGCGCGAAGAAAGCAAAAAAGAGAAATGTTTAAGTTTGCGTTTGTCGGAGCGTTCCTGGTGGCGATGGTCAATGGGCTTCCATGGAGTAACAATCGGCAAAGCATCTGCGTTAAGGGTCATATCACGTGCTCATCAAATCCGACGAACGCCGCGAACGTACGCGTCAAGCTGTACGATGAGGACGACGGTACGTACACTACATAGAAATCGATCGATAATTGAAAAAACGGCGTACGTATAATACATTAGGGCCAAATCCGGACGATCTCATGGCCGACGGACTGACGGACGTCGACGGGAAGTTTGAGCTCTGCGGAAGCTCGAGTGACTGGTTTGGAAATATCGACCCGGTTTTTAAGGCGAGTGAAAATTAGATCAGAAATCAAAGTTGCCCAACACGCTATAAGTGTGCATCAATCATTAGGTTTATCACGAATGTGACGACGACATGATCCCGTGCATGCGCAAGAACAAGTTTTACATCGGCAAACAGTACCTCGGCGGGACGTACGAGTTCCCCGTGGGTGGCATCGATCTAACGCTCAAATACTCGGGCGAAGAAAGAAAGTGCTTTCAGCTGCCTTGAAAGACGCACACAAAGCTTACAGCATCAACAGTACTACGGCGTGTCGCATGTTACGTGCTTACAATTTTTGTCTAAAAAACCAGTAAAGCAACAACGAGATACTCGAGCCGTCAACAAACCTATTCATAAATAGTGGAGAACGTGCGAAAAAACGAGGGATGCCCAACATAGGTGACCAGTTTAAAAAAACCGCTTTTCTGCCGTATCGGATGCCACTTTGGAGCCGCAGGTTCCACAAATAATCGGCAACGACACGTCGCATTTTGAAACCGTCGGGATATTACACTTGATGTTACAGTTTGGTCAGAAGTCGAACGGCGCCGATCGATCAAATTAAACCAAAATTGAAATCATGACACCAACTGGGGTGAAACAAGCCAAACAGGTAACCGAAATCACGCTAAGGAGCTCCTTGCAAAAATTTCGCAACTGCAGCTCAAACGGAAATGAATGCAAATGATGAAATCCCATTGATGAGTTATTTTAGTTCATTTTTCTTCCATGGTATTAGTTATCGCTGAAGAGTTACTATTCTAACAATTAATTTCTGTCACAAAATGTTGTAAAAGCATTTACGGAATGCACTGAGTGTTTCGTGTTAGTTGTGGCCTTTCCTGGTATATAATACTTATACGCCGATCAAGCTCATGGTTTGGTTCCGATTGGATGCGCCTAAAACCAGGAAATTGTTACACAGCAGTGGCAACATTGTTGGTATCAGGTTTAATCAGCCAGAGGTGCGCTGCTTGTTTCACTGGCTGATTGCCCAACTCACAAGAACCAACTGCGTATCCTGGAAAAATGTGGAAATAAATACCCAAGTATTTTTCGCGCAGGCCTAAGACACCTGGGGTACCGATGACGAAGAATCCGAATTTTCAGCTGAAAATCGCATCCGATTTATGGATTCGGCGGAAATTAGCCGTTTAGCTACTTCGACGTTGAAACTCAATTTTCAGCCAGTCCTTTGCAACTAGCGAAATTCTAGGTGGGTAGTTCGATTTTGCCGACATCGAAAACCCCAGAAAAGTGCGTTTCAAGAAAAACTCAAAAACTGCTAGAAAAATTATATGCGAAATTGCTTTTTCGCAGCTGCAACCGGGTACGCCTTCTAGGGACGCCAATTTGCAAGAATCAGGCTCAGGCGCTAGGCTTCAGTCAGCGTTGTGAAGCTTGCACTTCACGCGAGGTCGCTCTGAACTGCGCGGCCTTTTCGCTGCCACCGTGCCGTCTGCTTTATCCAGTTTGAAGGACTGTACCGTGTGACGTTGAATAACTGAGTAGCAATAATCGAAGCTAAACCAAAAACTCGCGCGGCGTTTGTGCTTGCACTTCTTTTTCTCGTCTTCTTTTAGGTTTCTCATCGCCATTTTAAATGCGCTTATCACCGTCACCGCACCGACGTGACCACTTTCGCAATGTGGTCGAACCGAGCCGTCGTTCCCGGTCGAATCAAGCCTATGAATGGCACTAGCTCCAGCCTAACGCTGCCGTCCGTTCCGCTTCACCTCCGCCCCTACTTACCGCCACCGGCAGACGATCCAATGAAAGCCAAACTCAAACACTCCAGCTCCACCGAGCCCGTCCTCAATGCGGACATAAAGTTCGCCTCGTACCAAGCAAGGTTGGCGCAATTCCCTTCAATTCTCCACTTTTTTGAAAAGTCGATAATTTTAGCGTATCGGACGCGTGGTCAGTCGACAGCGATGACCTGATCAATCCGCGCACCGCCCAGGCGACCGCGGACGCCGTTCTCGCCCAGCACCAAGACAACAGTTCGCGGCCGACCGCCCACGCACACCCACGCTCGGCGGCGAAGGCGTACGGTATGCAGCTGCTCGCCATACAGCGCACGGCGGCCGAAAGCGGCGGAGCCGGTGGCGAACCGGCTTCGTCATCGGCGAGCGTCCAGCATTCGGCGAAGTCGCAGCAGAAACCGTCGAGTCTCTATCCGAAGCTCGCGAATCTCCACGGACCAGACTCGACGGGACTGCCCGTTTCGCGCTCGTTTTCGGGCGGCGGCTCGCCGCATACCGCTGTTTCGACCAACGCCGTCGGTGTCGACACGGTGAAGTATCATCGAATCGAGCAGCTGCTCAAACAGCCCAATATTGACATTGGTAAGCGAAAAATCGATAATTGTCTGTCAAACGTATTGTGCGAAAAAACCGATAACTTGGGTCTAGAATCTGGCTAAGATAGGTGTTAAAAATCGATAATTTAGCGTCTGCAAGAAATCTAGTCTAATCGTGATTATTGCACAGTATGTGCATGTACGTGTACTGGTGATAAAAATCGATAGTTTGCAGCTCGTTATCGGGATCGATTTCTCGTACGCTTAACGCGTTGTAGATAAATTACGCCAAGAGTGCTGGAAAGGAATTCCACAGAAGCTTCGGCCGACGGCGTGGCGAGTCTTATCGGTGAGTTGCGGTGCTTTCTCTGCAGAATAAATTATCGATGGCTTTTGCAGGGCTACATGCCGACGAACGTCGAACGTCAAGTCGAGGTGTTGCAGCGCAAACGCGAAGAGTACTTCAAGTTTGTCGAGCAATACTTTCACACTCGCCACGACGCCGACCGGCAGGATACCTTTCGCCAGGTATAGTGAATTCTCTTATTTCATGCCCATCTTACGTGCTGATATTAATGCTCGAAATTGGTTGGAAATTTTTTAGTATATTTTAATTGAGTTTGGTTATTGATTTTTATATTTCTCGAGCAGTGTTTTGGTTTTCCTTATTATTTGACATTATTATTATATATTTCTTGTATTGTATAATTTATTTTTGCATATTAAAAAATTAACTGGTCTCGTTTTTTACAATCGTTGTTTTTAACGCAGATCCATATCGATATCCCGCGGATGTGCCCTATTATTCCGCTATTCCAGCAGAAGCTCGTGCAGGAGGTACCCAGCCAAGCTCTAGGCGACGATTCGAAAAAATCGATAATTTGTGTATTTTGCTGCTCGTTTTGAGATATTCGAACGCATCTTGTACATCTTCGCAATTCGGCATCCTGCCAGCGGCTACGTGCAGGGCATAAACGACCTCGTGACACCTTTCTTCGTCGTCTTTCTGTCGGAGTTCGTTCGCGACAGTAAGCAAGCTCCAAGACCATCTCTCGCCAGTTTGGGCGGAGTTTGATGCCAATGACGATTTAATTGTTTTTATCGATTTTATTTTTTGCTCTTCTTTTGTAGACGTGGAAGTGGGCGGTGTTGACGTTGCGCACATGCCGAAGGCGAACGTTGACGTCGTCGAGGCGGACAGCTTCTGGTGCGTGACGAGACTGCTTGAGACCATCCAGGATAACTACACGTTCGCGCAGCCGGGCGTCCAGATGAAGATCGTCAGGCTCAAAGCACTTATGGAACGCGTTGACGGTAGGTTCGCTATGTGTAAAATTATCGATTTATCGATTTTTGTTGTTTCAGCGACGCTACACGCTCATCTGGAGCGCAACCAGGTGGAGTACCTGCAGTTTGCGTTTCGCTGGATGAACAACTTGCTCATGCGCGAGTTTCCGCTTCGCTGCACCATACGCCTTTGGGACACCTATCTGGTCAGTTGTCTTTTATCCATCTTTCACCACTCGTGTGCACTTTGTCTATTTTCCTAGCAGCAATTCGAATGTGCTTTTTTTCTTGCTGTTTTCTAGTGTGAACCAAACGGTTTCGCTGTGTTTCACGTCTACGTTTGCGCGGCGTTCTTGCGCATTTGGTCGAGCAGAATCTTGCAGCAGAAAGATTTTCAGGTTAGCCAACATCTGGTTGCGAAATATTATTTCACGTTGTTAATCATTTTTCTGCTTTATATTAATATAGCTATTTTTATTTATTATTTTTAACTCTTATTTTTTTATTTTGATGTTTGATGTTGATGTAATGATGATAATAATTTTGATGTCGTATTTTTTATAATCTTATTTTTTATTTTATTTTTGTTTTCTCGTATTATATTTCATCTGGTTTTTATTGCTCTATTTTTATTTCTTGATGTTTCTCTTTTTTATTTTTTTATTAAATTTTTATTTCTATTGCTATTTTTAATTTATTGTTGCTACCTTTTTAAGTTTAATAAAATTGTGCTTCATGTTTTTTTACTATTTTTTAACTTTTGAAGATTAGTTATTGTTTTATTTTTGTGGTATAACTGATCGGTAAAATGATTTTTCTGTCTTTGTTGCGCAGAACGTGATGATATTGCTGCAAAATTTGCCGACAAGCAATTGGAACGACCAGCAGATCTGCGAGCTGTGCGCCGATGCCTACTCGCTTCTCTGCGTCTTCGAGGGCACGAAGAACCATCTGGTGCAGTAGCCCAAAATCGATCGATAAACGGAGATGGATAATCGATCGATAAGCGTCTTTTGCATATGATATGCTAGCCTTAGTTTTAACCAATGTTTTTTCCCGCATAGGTTGATGTGTAATGTGATATAAATGGGCTTCATTGCTAGCCGGATGCTCTGTGTGCATATTATGGACTTATTTTGTGGTTTCGGGTATACTGTAGCTTCGTAAGTTTTGCCGTTATTTCTAGGTCCAATCTTGCGTTTACCTCTTGTCTCTGTACACTGTTCGTACTGTGATATGATGAGCTAATAAGGTTGGAACGCGGAACTTTTATCCCGAACGTCTTCTTGTTACTGGGTATCACGCAGACCGCAAGTCTTTGTCCGTTGGCAGGTTTGCGAAATTTCAGAATAACTTTTTTCGAGACTGGCTGAATCTAGACCGGACTCAAATGTATCGAAATGACATTTTGGCCGTAATTTTCATACGTTAGAGTCTGCTCTCGATTTAGCCAGTCTCGGAAAAAAGTTATTATGAAATTTTGTAAAAACCTGCCAACGGACAAAGACTCATGCGTGATAGAACAGAGGTTGTATTTTTGGGAGAGGGCGACTACTGTCTATCCACATGGGAGAGATAAAAGCGAAAGATAGCGTACCGAGCCGAGAAGGACGTCTAGTTCCAAGTGATCCCTGAACAAGTAAATCGGTAAAGCCGAAAAGGCATCCTGCCGTTTCACAAAAACCACCAGCACATAAGTTTTTGAAGCAGCAGAGCAAAGGAGGCCACGATTTTTCGCCACACTGCGCTTTTCCTCCCTCTTGTAAAAAAAAGTGAAAAACAAGTAGCGAAGACGCTACGCAACACGAACTGCACGGGTTTTGTAAATGTTTAGCGAACACTGAATATTCTCCAATGTTCTGCCATTTACTTAATGTAATTTGGGGCGATCCCAGAACGACCAGTAAGCCTCCTTTTGCTTACGCGCTGCGCGCTTCAGGCAGGATGCAAAAACTGGAGTATACCTGATTTTCTGGGAAAACGGTTTTTAGCGAAATAAAAACACTGAAGCAATAAACTAGTCAAAATTTCTTCACCGAAAAATTTTGGGGATTAGCCTTCAAGGGAAACTAACCATGAAGATTTTGTTATAAGAATTTATTATCAATGCTAACAAGTTAATGTTTCGCGCACGAAACAGACGAATGCACTACGACCAGAAAGAAATTTGTCACTGGAGAAAAGCATGCAGTCAAATTTTGGAACCTTTTAGGAAGGAAGATCTTTCGGGCCGGAAGCCCTAGCTTACTCGTATGGGTCGCTGTTAGAACTTTTGAACAATCTACGTATACTTTTATTACAGATCAGAAAATTGAACATGAATTTTTGTCAAGTGACGGCAACTAAAAAGTTCGACGTTTTTTAAGCGGCGCCTTCTCGTTTCCAGCATTCACAGAAATAAATTAAAAAACGCCAAATAATTTTTAATGTAAAAAAAAATTAAAAAACGCAAAAGAAACCTTTAACATTATTGCTGAAGAGTTATACCTGTGCAATTTCTGATAAGATTTGGAAATTTGTCGAAAAATGATTATCTTTAGCCTGGCGGAAGGTGCCGTTCACCAGAGAGATGTGTAAAATATCACAACGGCATTCGAAGCGGACGTGCTTATTTCACGTGCCCGTCACGTTGCGCTCGTTCGAGACAGCAGAGGAAGTGACGTAATGGCTTGACAATTAGCTGACACTTTTTATCAAAAGCTTTTTACTTCCAGGATGATCGATTATTCATCAGCAAAAACAGCAGACGCCCGCAAATGATCTCTTTCTTACTCGGCTATTCTGAGCCGCTTCTCGGTAGCAGGTAGCTTACGAGGAGAGAGTTGCTAAATAAATTGTGCAAACGAGAGGAGAGTGTTCAGCTAAGTAAACCAATAAACTCATCGAAGCGGCGGGCGCCTAAACGCTGTGTACCGAAACTGCGCGTCAACATATGATCCCCACCTCCGGGCTCATTCTGTGCGCAAAACCGCACTGTTCCAAATGCTGTTCTCCACCAGTGATTGGGAGACATCCCTCGGCAGCTGCGCGCGTCTGTAATATGAGCACAATCAAGCGCTAGTCGTACACAGCGGTGAATAATCGCGAATGAGGTTTGCGAACGAAACCAGGAGTCGAAAACAATAGAGTGAGGCGTTCTTCCCCAAAAGCGAGGCGTTTAGCAGTGCTGCAAATTTTAGCTATTCTCGCTCTCTAACATCGCCACTTTTTTCCTCCGCCTCGTTCGTTGTTTTTGAAATTTTACGCCTCAACACAAGAATCCTTTGCACTTTCTCCCCAGGTGGAGGCGAGGCTGCCAACAAGTGCAGGTGGTTCACGCTCAAACATCGATAATCGATCGATAAAGGGATGAGCGCCTTGCTCCAGCAAAACTTGGACCTCGGCAGCTCGAGCAAGAGCGGGGGTCACCGGAAGCCGCTTACGAGACAGCAAACGTTCGATCACTCGGCCGGCGGTGCCCCACGGCAAGCATCAAGTCAACACAGTCAGCACAGTCAGCACGAGACCCAAAAGGACGTCGAAAAAGGTCTCCCCGAAGAAGAGGAAAGGGAGCGAAAAGTGAGCAGTGAAACCTCAAAACGAAAAGGATTCGGCGGCTGGTTCGGTCGAAGTCGGCGGCTGGTTCGGAAAATTTATCGAATTTTGGGTCTCAAGCATCTCGTTCCGCTCGGCATTGTCGCCGTGTACAGTGTGATTGGAGCGCTGATCTTTTTGAACATCGAGAAGCAAAACGATATCGACGTTCGAAGAGCGAAGGCGGAGGAGATTGCGGACACGCGGAATCGGACGGCCGAGGAGATTACGAAGATCGCACATAGCACCTTCGAGCCGGTGACGCAGCTGAGGGTCGAGAACATGCTCAAACAGTATGAGAACGAGCTGCGCGATATTGGGATTAGCGATAATCGAACGACAGCGTGGACGTTCTGGGATGCGGTCCTGTACTCGGGAACGATTTATACTACAATTGGTGAGAAGAATTAGTGCGAGAACGGGTTTGTAATATTTTTCCGAGAACACAAAAATATGTAATTTCCAGGCGAAAAACTAATAATTCAGTTAAACCCGAAAATAAATCTTCGCTTACAGTGAAAATATTTCCTCAGAAAATGGGCTATTAGTGCCCTTTTCCATTTATGGCCCCTTCGTATCGCTATGCTAAAGCACTCATTATTTTCATTATTTGGAAAATAAAATTCCTTCCAGTTCAACAGCACTGCTTGTCAAGGGATAAATATTTGGAAAAATTTCCGACCTTGAAAAGTCTTCAAGAGTGCACGTGGGCACTGAGCGGAGAAGTACGGCGATGGTCACGTGATCTGAACCGCTTTAGTACCTATTACGACAAAATATGATCTGACGTAAAAATTTGATTTTTGCATCCTGCCTGGAGCGCGCAGCGCAGAATAAAAGAGATACTTATACGGTCAAACAGATTATCTCCTATCCCCCACCTACCCCCTTATTCCCTACCTATTGCCTTATCAGAGAATGCGAAATGGCTACATGAATACTAGGGACAGGCGAAATATACGATTATGCGATTGCATAATTTCCCGCATAATTTGGACATTTTGACACTTCCGCATAATCCCGCATAATTTGGCATTTTTGGAAACTCCCACACAAAATACCGTAAAATTCGAAAATTTCCATTCAGAATTTCGCAAAAATCGTTATTTTTTGAAAATTTTTGAAATTTTTTTCACTTTTCATGGCCTTGCGATGACACAACGTGGGGTGTTGGTTGGGGAAAATGGCTGAAATTGTGCGCGGGACGTATATCGTGTACAATCTGACGTCTCCTGTTGTTATCGATGACTTTATAGCATTCCACATAATTTGGAAAAAATTCCCGCATATTTCGCCTGTCCCTAGTAAATACTACCGAATACCTACTGTACCGTACGCTTCGCTTTGAAGCTAATGCGCGTGTGTTTTCAGAAAGCGTCAGCAACGCTGAATGGGTGATCTGGACAATTATCCCGGCAAACTACGGCAAAACTTTTTAGCAGTCAGCCTACCTACGTGTGCTTGAAAAGCACAGAATCTCGAATACCTCTTTGACACAGCCTCCAAGCGGAGAACATCGCTAAGACAAAGGCAGTCTAAAGCCGCTCGAAGGGAGTCGTCGTTGAAAACGTC
>JAQGBB010002702.1:0-10420 GCA_034691745.1 Prismatolaimus dolichurus | reverse complement strand
ACGCATACGTATGTACGTAAACAAACCTATGTACGTACGCATGCGCACGCAAGTAAGTGGATACGTACGTGGGTACGTACCGACGTACGGTGTTTGGTATGGACGTACACAAATAGGTACGTACGTCTGCATATACGTATGTACGTGCGTACGTGCGTATGCAGGTACTTGTGTACGCAATGTATGTGTGCATGTAACGTACGTGTCTAAATAACGTTCGTGAGTACGTAGCATTCGTAAAGTACGTAAGCGCATAACTAATTAATAAAATAAATAATTAATTATGTTTCACGTACATTTTATTTTGAATTAATTAAATTACGAATATAATTATTTTTAATTAATTAAATTCAGTGACATTTTTTATTTTAACTTCTGTCCACTCAATAGTTCCGTAAATAGGTGAAGTTCTAAAAAATTTACAGAACCGCCAATTTTCGGCAACTTTCCTAAAATTTTCGTGTCAAGATTTGCACAATACTGTTGACACTATTACGGTGCACGCTGCGTTGGAAAAAGCGCAATACGTTTTGTTTAGAAGGTTGTTTCTTTGCTGTTTGAGTTGACGCTTTCGCGCGTTCGCTATGCGACGGTATCAGCGAAGTTTTGCAGATAGGATAGATGAATGCAAGTGTCCATTTTTGATGCCCCTTTTATTGCAAGTTTCCAAGCTTTGCAGCAAGAAAAAATGGCGATGCGTTTCTGTTCCATCTGCTCCTTCCTTAAAAATGAATGCTTCGACTTGCTTGTGTTTGAAAGCTAGATCACTGCAGACAGTGATTCTTATGCTGCATTGTGGCATCTGCGATTTTTTGGTTTGCTAGAATGCAGGCCGCAGGCGCAGCAGATGCCCGTCTTCATCGGGATTGCTTCCAGTGTAATCAACCTCAGCTGAATGCACAGCAACTAGCAGCAGATCAAACGCTGGTGCACACAGTTGATCAGTGCAAGTGTTGCGTTCATCAGTCTTGTTTTTTCGCGCGGAGTGGACCCGGTGGTCCATGCGCATGCGGTGTTGCCTGCAGCGACATTAGCGGTAATAAGTTAATACAAAAAAAGGACGAAAGAAAGAAATTAAGAGAAAGAGAGTCGCTGGTCGAGAACACATGGGGATTGCTGTTCATGTTTTCTTAACTGCTAGCTTGCCTGTTCTGCGGTTCATCCAGTGTACCTGGTTCTGCCGATGTTTGCCTTTTGGTACTACTTCAAGCTGTTTCCTTTTATACGGCAACATTTATTTTAGTTTTTTCGTCATGTTCAATGAGTGCGCGAGAGGGGGTCGTCAT
The DNA here is from genome assembly GCA_034691745.1 of Prismatolaimus dolichurus. NCBI lineage: Eukaryota > Metazoa > Nematoda > Enoplea > Triplonchida > Prismatolaimidae > Prismatolaimus > Prismatolaimus dolichurus. The sequence continues at coordinate 9,134 of JAQGBB010002702.1, read as the reverse complement.
CTAAATTTGAGCACCGCCATGCCAGGCCAGTAAGATGCGGAACAGAACCGGGTGGAGACCAGGATTATCGACTCAAGCGTGGAACCAATAAATTTTTCCCATGGAAAGAAATCGCGTAACATGCTTTTGTCTTTTTTGTTCGAACCGAATTTCTGTTTTTCCCGTGCTACAGGACGCTTTTTCCGATGGTCAGTCCAGCAATCTGGCAAAGTTTTTTCTCATTATTTTTTTCGTCGCTCAACACGTTGATGGAATTGTTCTTCCACGTTTCTCTCGCGTTTGATCTGAACAGGCTATGGGTCTACCCTGGCCCCCAACCAAATTCTGCTAGACAAAAGTCGGTGCTAAAGTTTACAATGATCCACTGGTGTTTGGGTCTTAAAAGTGACGGCTCACGGGGCTTGTGAGGCACCGCATTTGGCCTAGTAGCAGAATAATTTGGGTTCGGAATTATTGCATTTCTGATTTGTGTACGCTGCGTAATCAGATATTAGTCGGTTGAGTCCTTGTTTGAGGTAGGAGTTGCTCCCTAGAGGAACAATTCGGATACTCTAAAAATTTCCACATGTAGTGCAAAAGTGTACATACATGTCTGACGTCACGGATCGAGCTGGATGTCACCGAAAGTGAAGCTATTGACGTACAAACTAAAGCAGAGCTCTATGTTTGCATTTGTTCAAGAACGTCCCAAATTCTTCCACTACTTTATGTGACGTCATATGTATTACGTCCAAGATGTGATTGGTCAAAAGTGACATACTGAATGAACATCAGTGTTTCTTCTAGGGGTGTTTCGGGAAAGAATTATCGTAAATTGTGGAATTCCTTCCGACTTTAGAAAATTACCTTATGAAATCGGCTAAAATTGGTAATCCCCTTCCCGAAATTTGCAAATGCCTTTGTAAGAAGCTGTGGACGCTGAACTTTGGAGGCGAACTTTAGGACGCTGACTTATCTTTTTAAATTTATTTCTCTTTTTCTAATAAATGAACTGTCGTAATTTCCGGCTAAAAGAAATAAGCAGTCGTCATTGTCGGGAAATAAAAACGAAGACAAAAAACGAAGTACGAGCACGCCCAAAAATAACGGTGGTAAATTATACAAAAAATCCATGATTCGCGCATCCGGCGAAAGAGAAAGTGCGCGAAAGAAATTTATATTCGCCTCACCAACGCAGCGGGTATAAAAGGCGGAACCGAAAAATGATCGAGGTTTTTGGAATTAAGAAAAGTTCGGAGTTCGTCGATGTGTCATTTAGTTTTTCTTGTTACGTTGAAAAGTATGCCATGGTATCTCTCTACCCGCTTGCTCATATCCCGACTATCTCGGAAACTTCGACTGTCGGAGGTCTCAACCCAAGAGCCGAAAGGTCATCAGCACAGACGCACGCGCAAATAATCAATGCTTTGCAGGGCTAGCGCTATAATCGGTACTTATATGCATATACATTACGTGCACTTTTCTTATTCTGCACTGCTGCCAGTCCACCGTACAGGCAGCCGGCGTCATGTATGCTAGCCTCCCAGATCTCGCTAGTCACGTTCGAGCAGCCGTGAAATTCGAACAGCAGAGACAGAGTTTTAATTATAATCAACCCCTCAAATTGAGCAGCGACAAGAAACTATCGCGCTACCTCAAGCTGAAACATCAGTAGTGATTGAGGAACAAGCTGAAAACAACGTTAAATACAGGAAGCACAGCCTTTAAATGCGCGCACACGCGAAATTCCATGGCTTAAACCATGGGCAGCAACTCAAGTCGGACCCACAAACAAATGCGTCGTAATACTGCTTGTCGAGTTCATTCCAACACAAGGTTTCGTCGACAGTGGATCGAATGTTAGCGTAATTTCGCCAACGCTGTTCAAAAAATTTTTCTGACCTAAGCTGCAGCCATTCAACTCAAAAACCCAAACGCTGACAACAACCACGCTAAATTTTCTTGGTATGTGCGAGACTAACATGACGCTCGGCGGGCCAAAATTTAATCACAAATTTATTGTACACAAAACAAATCGCGACTGCCTAATTGGCACCGATTTTTCGAAAAAGTCAACGAAGTCACAATTGACTGCGAAAACAAAACTGTTCATTTTGACGGTCTAAACGTGCCAATGTGCCCCAACACTGCGCAGACAGATGGCATAAGCACCGTAGTCGCGAATGTGGCCACGGTGAAAAACTAAATATCGCTTTTTTCTCGCATTTAACACAGTCGGTGAAGGTGGCGCCTTGATGCTGTGTTTAATGCAACGTCGCGAGAGCGATAGAGAAATGAGCATTGCACTAAACACAGCGTCAAAGCGCCACCTACACCGACTGGCTTAAATGCGAGAAAAAACGGTAATTCCAGCCAGATCGCGAGTGCGTCTACCAACATGCATAAGCAATGCCTGTTTCAATAACAAACCTAATCTGTTATTCACAGTTGCCGCCGAAAAACTGGCGAACCGTTATCTCATTTCTCCTCACACGTTGGTGAACGCCACCGAAAGCGAGGTTCCAGTGGAGCTCACCACTTTGCTCCCACGCCCAAACTCTACAGTCACATGACTATCGGCACCGTGAGCCAGTGCAGTGAGCAGCCGCTGGGTACGAACGACGACATCTGACTAGACGACGGCACGGATCCAGCAAACCTACCAATGGCGTCTAACATAAAGGTACACGTCCGCGTGTAGACGCCGAAAAAGATCCGTTGTCCAAAATAAATCTATCTGAATTTGATTTGACGCCGGAACAAAAAGTCCAAGTGATAGACAATATTAGCAAAACAGACTTAGTCACTCACGGCATTGACGTGCAAGGCGCCAAACCCGTGCAACGGCTTGTATGGAGAGTATCACAATCTCGTAAAACGATACCTTGCTATCGATAGTATGCGTGCATCTTTGCCATTTTTTCGCCATTTTTCTGTCGCCAATATTCAGCATTCTTTGAGAACCACCGACATCAAATTACACTCAAGACACCGATTTTGAAATTGTGATTCTATCTATTATTCAAGTTTTTTTTTTCAAACTTTGTTCAATGTTTTGTATCATCGTCACCTTCGAATATGTTAATAGTGATGTAGAGATGAATTTCATTTTTTCAACAACGCCATTACTGTGTATATCAAAAATTCACAAAACCGCCAATTTTCAGAAACTTTCACGAAACTTTGTTTCAAAATTTGCGATCTTCTCTTTGCGACTATCTCGAGACGATAGTTTCGCGTCGCACTCGGACCGGACACCGACGAACGCGCTGAGCTCATCGGCATGTGAAGCCTTTCGCCGCCTGCTCTCCACCTTTTGCTTAGCCATCAACGTACTGTACATATTTTGCTGATCTTCACGCTGTTTTGTTGTACTCTGCATGCAGTGAAAATGCCAACAACTGTGATTTAGTGCACTTCATCGCTGTATGCTACTGTGCTTACTTGCTGTGCTTTACCTCACGCCTCAGGCTGCTTGTCAGAGAAGCGATTTCGACCATTTTATCGATTGATTTTTTGGTGAGTCTCGTCCTCTGCGTTCTCACGACGGACGAGCGTACTGCATGACGCTTTGAGGTAGAGAGTAAGTGCTCGGTTTGTGCACCCACCCTAATGCGTCATTCGATTTGTGTTGTGTATGAGCCTTACGCTTCTCCGTTGTACGTCAAGGCGCTGCTAGGGAATCTTTCGTCCTCGCGGTGAGAGAGAGAACGCTCCCTTGTCGGCTTTGCATCGCACTGCCATCGAGATGGGCATTCAGGGTCTCCTGCCGTTTGTGAAGCAGGCGTGCCGGTCGACGAATCTCGGCGAGTTCCGCGGCCGCGTCGTCGGCGTCGACGCGATGTGCCTCATGCACAAGGGCGGCTTCGGCTGCGCCGACAAGCTCGCGAAGGGCGAGAGCACGCAGTTGTAAGTCGGGCGGGTTGGCGGTGGGTATTCCGTCACGTGACTGAGCCTCTCGCATTCTCTCTGTCTGTAGCTATATTGGCTTCGTCATAAAATACATTCGCGCCATCCTCTCGCACGGCGTCGCGCGCGTCATCGTCGTCTTCGACGGCGCCTCGCTGCCGGCGAAGCACGAGACGGACACCGAACGACGAACGTGAGTGTAGAGCGAGAGAGGGCGATAGAAAGGTATTATAGCACTTGTGTCATTGCGATTCGTTTGTTGTAGGCGTCGAAAGGCGCTCAAGGAGAAGGGTCGCCGTCTGCTGCAGGAGGATCGCGCCGACGAGGCGCTAGACTGCTTCAAGCAGAGCGTCGAGGTCACTAAGGAGATGATCGGCGAAGTGATAGCGGTAGGCGAGCGAACGAACGAGCCAGCCGTTTCTTACGTATTTGGTTGTTTTTCTTTCGAACCAGCAGGTGTGCAGTTGCGTGACTTCTTGATCGTATTTTTCCGATTAAACCCGATTTGGAGGGGTGGGGGCGAAGTCTGTGTGTGTGTCTGTCTGTGTCTGTCTGTGTGTCTGTGTGTCTGTCTGTCTGTGCGTGTGTTCTGTGTGTGTATGTGTTCTGATGACCAAAATTAGGGGGGATTATTCGACGAGAGGGTGTTTGCGTGCGTGCAGGCGTGCCGAAAGCTGAACTTGGTCGACTGTATCGTCGCGCCGTACGAGTCGGACGCGCAGCTTGCGTACTTCTCCACCGCGCATATCGTCGACGTCGTCGTCACGGAGGATTCCGATCTCATCACGTTCGGATGCGACCAGGTTTGTTCTCGCAAAGTGTGCGCACTTTTTTGCGAGTCGAATGATGCGGAGCGTTGGTGTTCTTTTTCTTAGGTGTTCTTCAAGCTCGGCGTGAACGGCAGCGGAGTCCTCTACGAGCGCGCCAAACTGGCGGCGTGCTTCGGCGCGGCGGCAGAGACGAAGTTCACATTCGAGAGGTTTCGTCGAATCTGCATTCTCGCCGGCTGCGACTACTGCGCGAGCTTGCCGGGCATCGGGCTCGCGAAGGCGAAGAAGTTCTTTCTCAAGACGATCAACACCGATCTTAACATTGTAAGTGCGTCGTGTGCTAGAGACGAGTGACGTGATGTTATTACCTGCCGGCCGGTTAATCAGATTGGAGAATGGGTCGAAACTGGTTTTTTGTCCAATCCAACTTGAGGTCTGCAAGATTGACCAATCCGGTTTGAGCACCTGCAAAAATGGCGAGGTGGTGGTTATTGAGCTCGTTGTTTATATTCTCGTTGCTCATTGCAGATTCTTCCGAAGGTGCCCATCTACCTGCAGCTAAACGGCGTCCGCGTTGATCGCGCCTACATGGAGCGCTTTATCGCCGCCGAGAACACGTTCCTCTATCAGCTCGTCTTCGATCCGGTCGCGCGCGCACTCCGACCGCTGCACGACTACCCGCCGGGCTTCTCCGCCGCCGACTTTCCCTATTGCGGAAAGTGCGTGCGTCTGCTGTGCACCAGCACACTACAGACGTACTGTACATGTTTTGTGTTGTCCGTCTGCAGGATGGTCAGCTCGTCGGCGGCATATGAGCTGGCGCTCGGCAACGTCAATCCGTACACGCATAAGCAGGTCGCCAACTATCGGCCGCAGGTGCGACTACGTACAGTACGTAGACTTGTGCTCTGTGCATGTGGCACTACTGTGTCTTTTGTTCAACTATGTGCTGTAGGCGATGAGCGACGTGACGAAGGCGCCCGTATGCGGTGACGCGCATTCGATCTGGCATCAAGACTATGCGGCCGCGAGGTCGTCGTCTGCGTCTACTTGGGCAGTCTCGGCGGGGGGTACGCTGGGCGCCGTGGCGACGACGTCGACGGTGATGGTGGGCGCACGCTTGTCGGGCTCATTCCGCTCGACAGGTGCAATGACGCCCAAACGAGCGAAGCCTTCGTGTTCGGCGTCCGGTACCGATGTCGCACAAAGTATGTGTGTTTTAGCTTAATTCGGTACACTTAAATGAACGTATGGAGCTTATTAGTGAGCGAGAGTGCAATTTTGATAGCACGCATACTATCCAATTTGAGTGTTTGGGTACGGTGCTTGGGGCGGCTACAGGTCACGTGACGTCGACAAACACCTGCCTATCGCTGCCACTGAGCGCTCGCTTCTTTTTCTTCTCTTTCTAGAAGTGATGAAGCTGAAGGGTAGCGTTGAGACCGATCTCATCGCGTCCTATCTGTCGGCGAGTAGTGGAAATGCTTCTTCGTCGCCGTCGGCGCGCGTCGACGGCATGAGCAGCGTGCGCCGTGTCGATTCGTTCTCGTTGGCCGCGTCGTCGAGCAAGTCAGTGAACGAACTGATGGTCCCTCCCCTTGGCTCCTTCTAACGTACAGTAGGTGTTTTTTGTCGCTTTCTAGCTACTTTTCGAGACGCGCCACTGCGGCCGACACGTCGTCGGCTTCGTCGAGCGCGCTCGTTAGCTCCTTCTCGGAGGGCTCGTCCTCGCTCAACGACGATCAAGATGCTGTTGCGGCGTCGGCCGATAGTTCGTCGTCGGCATTGATGTCGATGTTGGACAGTTACTTGCCCGAAGCCTCCTCTTCCTCGACGTCGTTAGTTGACGCCGACGGCAGTGCGCTGCCCACTATTGGTCTGTTCCATTAGAATGTAGAGTACAGTCGATTGCGTATATACATATAGTACGTAGACCCTCACGTTTGATATGCCTATTGTACACTGTACAATACATACGTACTGTACGTATATTGTATTTTTAATCGATAATTGGCGCAGTTGTCACACGTGCAGGTTCGTTTTCGCCGACACGTTCGCCCTGCTCGCTGACGCTGCCGCCACGCTCGCCGCTGAAAGGGACCAACGCCGACGTGACGTCCTCCACTACTACTACTACTTGTTGGTTGAAGTCGCCGCCGCGGTCACTTGTTTGGCCGACGACGTTGAAGGGATGCGCGACGAATGTTAGCACGAGCAAGTACGTACGCTTTGCGTTGATTGGTTGTTTTGATGACGTGACCTGCTCTGTTCTTGAGATAGGCCTAACGTTTAATGTAGATGAATATTGATCGGCTATCGATTGATTTGTGTTTCCTAGGCACTTTGCACCTTCGAGTGCGCTCGCGAAGTCGACGAGACCGGCGATGGAGAACGTGGCCGAATCGCCCGTTTCATCGTCTACGACGCACATGAATCCGTTTCGAACGGTCTGTGCTGGCGACGCGTCGTCGAAGCCGTTCTTCCGCGCGAGCGAACAAACCAAACATTAGCTGCTCGTCTATTTCTATGCAGTCTGTGTGTTTGTGTGTGTGGGGAACGCAGCATTCTTGTTGCGTTTGCTGTCTTCCTCAGGCCTCCATGACACGGTGCCTCCTCATCTACTGTCGGTCGACTGTAGTGTGCGTATAAAGTAGTGTACGTATTTTTGGTCTTGAAGAATGCTATGTGTCCGCCTTGTTGCTATTGATCGTGTCTGAACATACAAAGTGCTCTCTGTCGCGCCGCTTTTATTCTGTCTGAGCTGTGTTTGTAGATTGATGGTAAACCCTTGACTGTGAGCAGTTTGAACGCGTCGCTCAGCGGTTATTACCTTCACGTGCACCTGGAGCGGATTAGGGCACATTCTAGCCAACTCACATGTAGGGCACAGACGTCACGTGACAAGCTAGCTTAAGGGAGTAAAGTTATACGCAGAACTTGCTTTCGGTTAGAGCAGCCATCGTTTTGCACGCGTCATGTCATATACGCATGTTTGAAAGAGTTGCACGTTGCACTGACTCGTTCGTATTGGCTGAGTTCGCCGTTCTACGCGCCACGTGACGCCGCTGTGGTTGGCCGTTACTGACGTCATCGAACGGTGATTGGCCGTTTTCCCATCATCGAACAGTTCGGCTGCTATCGTTGGCCGTTACTGACGCAATTCAGCACCACATGAATAGAGAATGGCGGACTCCACGCTCGATGGAGGAAAGCGGCGAACGTGATCGTGGCATAGGTGTACACGCAAAGTTGGATCGGAAAAAGCGGAAAAAAAATCCGCGACTGTTGTACTGGCTACATTATGGGGGCTAGCTGGTCAGAGGGAGTAGGTAGCATTAACTTGATAAGTGTTACACAAAGTTATTGCTGTTCACCAGAATGAAGGCATTGCACAATGATGTTTTCTCATTCGGAGCTGCCAAGACCAGAAAGACGTTTTTGCCTATTACAACAGTTAGGGGGACACATGACCTCACGCCAAAAGTTGAGTCTCATATTTATCGGTTTTTCAAACATCACACATGCAATCTTAGACAATAGCGACTGGACCTTCACCCGTTCATGCGTCGCATGTGCACGTCCTCTTCGCCCGCGTAGCTCCACTTGTCGTGCAGAAAGCAAGCAGAGGAAACGCGAAAACAATGTTCAAATAGGAAAGAAACTGACAACACCTTTACGACCAAGCGGAGCAGTGAAAACCAGGAAACTCTAACACTGAATAAAAATAAGGTTCTTTTGCAGATGGCGGCCAACGTTGAACGTGAACAGTTGTCTTAAGCATGTAGGTGGGGGCTTCGCTTCCCCCCCCCCCCCAACTTGGGATGATTATAAAGAAATAGCAGTAGTAAAGAGCATATGACTCATTTTAGGATCAGGATCAGTGTTGAGGATCAAAATTACCACAGCCAATTTTCCTTCTGTTGGACTCCATCTGCAAAAGGGCCAAAAATAACGTATTTGCAAACGTGCAGCAGATTGTCGTCTTTTTGCAACTTCTGGAACGCGCAGCGCGTAAGCAAAGGTCGCATGTTTTCGGTCCCTCAATCGCCCCCCCCCCCACTGTCTCCCCACGTGTCTAAAAAGGAATATATAGCCATTGTACTGTAACATTTCAAGAACATGTTCCAGAAGTTGCATTTTTCGGCTTTGCCGATTTACTTGTTAACTCCTTCGGGCAGCGTCACTGCGTTAAAAATGTCATCTCGATATCATTCGGTCGGCGTCGTCATTCTGATATTAGCTCTAGTGTCTCGAAAAACCTCCTCGTTTGTTGCCAGCGAATTCACATTAGATTCCCCAGTAGATTCACAATAGTTTAACCGGTATCAGCGACCTTCGAATGTGTATGCACTGTGAATACAAAACATGCAGAACACCCTGCACAAACAGAAACACGTGGCACGATCGTCACGTGCAGCACCGCAAACGCACGGTTCGGTTTCATACCCTCGAGAATTTTTGAACGTCGGAATTTTG
>JAQGBB010002701.1:0-10427 GCA_034691745.1 Prismatolaimus dolichurus | reverse complement strand
TTATTCGATCTCAATGACTGATGATTCCGCGTACTTTTTTTTTATTTTTTTTTATTTGACGCAAATGCCGCGCCGTACCCGGCATTTTATTTTGTGGTTTGTTTGTGCGATAAGCATTGGCATGCTCGCTTCTCTATATTTTACACATACTCCTTACCTTGACTGCACAACATGGCGGCGACCATGTTTTACTTGCTTGAATTCGCCAAATTCTTACAGCAAGTGCAGGTGATTACGGTAGATTTTTAAAAGTTACACATGGATAACTAGTGTTCAGGACTGCATGCTCAATTTTTCACATGCAGTTTTCTCGAGATTAACTGAACCGATTTCGGATTCCAGTGTCAAAGTATCAGAAAAATTACCTGCATTATTTTAGCGTCTAGGAACGCAAAATCGGTTGAGCTAATCTCGAGAAAAGTGCTTATGAAAATTTGAGCATGCACACTGGTTACTTATTGGACATACGATGCCTTGCCCAGCCAAAAGTGTTTCAGCACTCGTGAACAAGCTCAAAAGGCGCTAATCTTTTAAAGCTATGTAAACGCATCCCGAAGCGTACAAAATTTCTACTTTCCTGCTGCACATCTTGACAGTACTCAAACCTGGCAGGACACTGTAACGTTCCACAATTTACATAAAGCACTTAAAAAAAATCTTGAGTATGTCTTTATAGATTCTAGCCTTGAAGTTGATAGCTTTGCGTTCTAAAACAATTGAGAGAAGTACGCATGGAAGAACCACGATATGCACTTATCTCGAACGATCTCGCTTCGAATAAAGTATAAAGACATTTTACGTCTTGTTGACGACGTTCCACCTCCAACCGGCGTTTGCCAGACATGAGCGCAGCGTATAATGTCAAGTGACTTGTTTTTCGCAGTAGTGAAACCAGGAGAAATGAAAGTTTTAAAATTCATCTCATCATCTTTATTGGTAGTTCGAGTCAAAACTACGCCATCCGCCTCTCCTGATCGGAGGCTGGTAACCAGAGCAGAGCGAAAACAAAGTAAACACGAAACGTTACCGACACTTTTACACTTTCTCCGTACGGAAGATCCAACCTGACTGTGGCCTTCGCTCTTCCTTCAGCCGGGTTTTCGCTCAATTCGACAACTCTGAATTTCCCCCTCGGGCAGTATCGGGCAACACTGCCCACCACACAAATGGACAACAGTCGGGGTTGCGGTCGGAATTTGCGTTTGCATCCGATACGAGTATGAATAAATAAAATACTATAAACAGGCAATTAAAACGGCAAACCACTGACTGGCTGGCGTCGCAGTCGCCGGTAAACTAACTTTCATCAAGAAGTTGCGTGACGACCGTTTCGTTCGGTTTAAGACTTGAACTGTTCACATTTTATTGCCCTCAAAGTAACTCTATTGCCGGGTTTCATCTTTCTCTTCGACGCCCATTGCGGTTCTTCTTCCCCGTCTCATATTATCACGTCAACCGAAAGATCAAACGAGGCGAGCCTTGCTTTCGTTCAGATGCCGTCGTTTTCCTCCCTAACGAAGGCCACCTTTTCGGCGATGCTTCGCCGCGAGGACACGAAGAAGAAGAAGATCGAAACCGAGACCGCACCGATTCCCGTTGCTGTAATGAACGGCAAATGCCATGAGGCAGCCGACGACGTTAGCTCGATGGCGTCATCGGCGGCTGCCGGAAGCCACGAGTTCGACGAGTGTCCTGTCGATGTTCCGACAAATCTGCCGCATCAGCAGAACGGCGAAGTCAAGTACACCGCGAAGCCGGCGATGGCGATCACGCTTATCGAGGGTGTCCAAATGTACGGCATCGTTCAGAAGAAGACGCAGTCGAAGAGCACACGCGGCAGACTCGGACTGACACAGTGGTCGACCAAGTTCGCTATACTCAAGGAGGGCTTCCTCTTCTACTATGCCGAGAGCGTGCAACGAGAGTTCGACAAAGAGCCTAAATTCAAACATCGACCGCAGGTTTGACCACGCTATCAGCCCAGTGCTTTCAAACCAGCTACATGTGCGTGCTTCCAGGGCGTCATTTCGCTTGGTGGATGCACCATTGACCAGTGCAATAAGCAAACAAACAATGGTGGATATGCATTTGTCATCAGAATAGTCAGCGAAGAAGCAAATAAGGTCTGCGTTGGCACAGGATAGAGGGTCTAGAAGCGGTCGCACTTTGACTGTCTGACTGACAGCGCCTGCCGCAGCCAAGGCAACGGTGGCATTATTCGGAAAAGTACGGTTCATGGTATGTCTGACTTTCTAGTGCCCAGTACTTCTCGCCGTGTCAAACGAGGTGGAGCGAGAAATTTGGACGAAGCACCTCGAAGAGGCAACGAAAATGTCTGTTTTGGGCCAAATATTAAAGTGCACCAAATGATAATCAAAGCTCCGCGATTGCAGAACGCTCAAGAACTGTCAGCTCGGCGAGGCGCTTATCCGCGAACTCGAAGATCAGGGTTTGCGACTGCACAAGGAAAAACAACTTTACGTTGGTATGTGCTCAGTGAAAATCCGGGCTTCTCAATTAGTCCTTCTTTGACTCTTTCTACATCAGATCGCCTCCAGGCAGAAGCAGACGCACTTCGGAGTGAGATCGATCGAAACGAGGTTTTAAAAAAATAGCAAAATAGCTCGTCACAAACGCGTTAATTGCTGTATTGAACCGTTGAAGGAATTGGAACGAATAAAAGCCGAACTGGAGACAGAAAAGGCCAAACTTGAAGACACACGAAACGAGCTGCAAACGCAACTTTTCGCGATCCAAAAGTATCTCACGGTCGCTGTTAATCAATCAACTCAGTTTCGATGTCGACGGCTTTTAATAGCAAGCTACAAACCACACTGAGGACGAAGCAAGAGCTCGAACAAGAAAAGGAGAACCTTTTCTCGACTAACGACTCTCTGCAAAGCACACTCAAGGAGCTGGAAAATGAGCGTCTGAAGATTCTTCAGAATCTTTCCCAAAAGGAACGTGAGAAACAGCGTCTTACGACTGAAAACAGTCACCTTTCTCGCGCGACACAAGCGGTACGGTATTTACAATACACAAGACACATGAAATTAGCTGACATACTGTAAAGTAGCTATATGCTTTATGTTGTGCTGTAATAAACGTACGGTAGTATTTTAGTTGAAGTCGCAGCTACAGCGCATCGAGCATCAGACGCTGGACATACTCAACGAAAAAGCAACCGTTGAAACAAAGTAAGCTCAAAAGAGATGCATGACGTCATTTTTTCGACCCATCGACCCTCATCTTTAAACTGACAGGCTGAAAGAGAACGAGAAGAAAGCTCAAGCACTGGAGGAGGAGAAGGAGTTTTACAGCACTCATGCTAACGAGCTTATGTGCTCCCTGAATGTATGGCTTCGTCACGTGACGCTACAAAGACGCCAGCCACAAAACGGAATGAAATTGTAGGATTTGACAATTCAAAAGGAGATGACCGAAGCAGAACTCAAAGATGAAATTCTAGCTCGAATTACAGCCGAACGCCAGCTTCGTGCAGCTGAGAAGGCGCTCGAGCATTTGGAGCTAGCGCTGAAGCTCAGCGGCGCCAACATGTCGGCAATGTTGAAAGAGCAGATCATGCCGGACGTGTGCCATCTGCGAAGTGCGTAGTTCAGTTTTGCCATACAACCACGTGACATCATATCTGCGTGGAAAGAAATAGCCATGGCATGAAAAAAATGCATAGTATTCACTGTTGTAGAGTTCTTCGAAAACTGTGCCGAAGAGGCGAAGCTTGACGCGAATCGACCTCTCATAATGAAAAATGCAGTCTACGCGTGAGTAGCTTTCAACGTAAATCAACCTGTCTTAATAGTCTTCTTTTCTCAGCCGCAAATCGTTTTTGCGTCGCTGCAAGAACACACTGCGGAACTCGTTCCGAATGCGTCGCTGCAATAGCTCGAAGCAGTCGAAGAAGATCGGTATACGTACGCACGCACGTACATAGACATATAGTATACAAAGTATGCGATAATTACAGTTGAAGAAAACGGTGTCGACGACAGCAAGCATACGACAAAGGTCGGAAACGGCAGCCTGATCGGGCTGTCTCCACCGTCGAGCGAGTTCTACGATTCGAAAGAAGACCTCCTTCAACTCGCACTCGCCGAAGACGACAAAGGTCAGAAGCTCACCAACGGTCATTCCGATCTTGGATCCTACTAGCAACGCGTCTAGACAATACGTCCACACCTGTGCAATGAGTGCCATGTCTAAAGTTGAACTCAGCGTTTCATCGTCTGGTGCTCTTAGCAACGACATCGACACTAACGTAAACTACTAGTGAAAGCTATCGCGATACCTAGCTTGTGTACGTACTTAAACTTGTCGAATATAACGAATTTACACTATCTGCTGCTGTTGCTGCCTGCTTTGAGCATATTGGACGTACATAATAAACGCATGTATTAAAAATACAATCGCTGCCCAAACAAAATGGTCACTCAACTTATTGCATCCTACCTGGAGCCCGAAGGACGTAAGCAAAAGGAGGCTTACTGGTCGTTCTAGGATTATCCCCCCCGCGGACAAAAGTTAGTGGACGGTATGAGCAGTGCAGGTGCACCATTGGCAAGTTGGCAACTTGCCAATGGTACACAAAAGGCATCCAGCGATTTCAAAAATAACCTACGGTAAATGGCAACGTGCCGAGGGTGGGCGACAACTTGGCAATGGTGGGGTTTGGGCGGGACAAAGCCCCCAAATTAAATTTCTTTTTTTTTCTACAAAAGAGTGAAAACTTTGTACGACGACAAATCATGACCTCCTTTTCTCTTGCTTCAAAAATTTATTTGCTAATGTTTTTAGTGAAACGGCAGGATGCCTTTTCGGCTTTTCCGATTTGTTTCTTGTCCGAGACAGTAGTAACGAACGTTCGTTTACCAACCAAACGCAATTGCGTCTAACAAGAAAACAAATCAAGTGTCCTGCTAATATCAAAAGTATTGCAAAACAATGACTAAACGGCTAGAAGCGAAGGTCGAACACACCTAAATCAACTCTGAAGGCACGCGGGCCGGCCCGCACACAATAGCAGCGAGCGAGTACGTACAGTACGCATGCGTACACCACATAGCCGTAGACAGCTCCTGAGACTAGAGAGAACAGACCGACGCCGCATAACATAGGCATGACGTAACACATACACTTCAGCCAGCTATCTCAGCAAGACCACTCCCGAACAGCCGTCCAAGTATCGGCACCGCACCGAGCACACCGCATGCATCCAACCACGTCTCATAAACCCCAATACAAAACACCGTCCAGTAATAACCAGCACGAATACTCCACCGTCGAACAACCGACGCAGCCGCTTTGACTCTGAGTTCATGTTCAACGACCGCATAAGCACAGCATTTAGTCATGTTAGTGAACGCGAACGGACTGTCATGCGTGCGGAGGGAGTACTCAATACCGCGGAGGAGGTCGTTTGTTTTGAAGACGAGGATCATCGAGCGAGGGACACGGTCGAGTACTTCGGAGATCTGGACGAGCATACGCGCGATGTTGAGCTTGATTTCGGCGTGCTAGAACAACAGAGTAGCCAAAGCAGACCGTCTCGGTCTTGGTTGACAATGTAGCTAAGCAAGTAACGTACAGTACATACATACATACATACAGACATACGGACATACATACATACATACATACATACACACAGACATACATACATAAATACATACACACAGACAGACAGACATACACACAGACAGACAGACAGACAGACATACATACACACAGACAGACAGACATACATACATACACACACTGTGCAATACCTCAGCGGGGCTAATTCGAGTTGTGCGAATCCCCGATTTGACAGAGTTCCAAGACCGTGCAGTAACCTATTTCGAAGCAAGTCAATTAGTGCAAACAAACCAAAAGGACGTAGCCGATGTACAATCCGTACTCCATACCATGCAAGCAAAGAGTCCATGGAGATCCCCAACCCCCAGTTCGTTCGCCCACCGTTCGATCCCTTTTGTGTCAGCCTTCATGAGTGCGAGCCAGAAATTAGCGTACTTGATACGAAAATCGTCGGACAAACTCTACATAGATCAGATCGGTAAATCAACAGTTGATAGACGAAGAGCGAGACGTACAGTATAAAGCCCGTGATCAAGAAGAACAATTTCCACTCCCGAACGACTCTTCCGCACGAGGAGATTGCCCGGATGTGGATCACAGTGGACATAACCTGCAGAAGATCAGTCATCGCAGTCCAATCACTTCTAGAAGAAAGACTAACCGTGCATAAAGATCATCTGACTGTACAGCTGTCCGAGCTTCTTACTGACCTGAAAGACGAGTACAGTATTGTAAAACGGTCGGATAATATTGCACAAACGTACATCGAAAGGAGAAATTCCATTCTTCAGCATGTAATCCCGATTGGTTATCTGCTCGCCTTCGCAATACTCCATCACAAGAACGCGATCGGTCGACCACTTCCAGTAAATCTGTGGGACCTATAGAATCCCCAAACAGTGCTCGTCCAGTGCATTCCACAAAGGAGCAAAGAAAACGCCCACTTTAAGAAAAGTTAAATGCGAAAACATCCTCCCAACTTGTTCAGCATTGCGTCCTTCATTGAGGAAATCGAGTTCGATCGGTATATTATGTTTCATTTCTTTAACGAGCCAGAGTAATTTGAAGTCGGGAAAGAGCTTTGCTGCGACTCGTGTTAATGTCTGTACAGAGCAATAATTGACGTTTGGTGAACACAGAGTATGGGAAACGAACCTCCATGGTGACCATGTCGACGAGACTGTGTGCTTTGACGCGACGATGCTGGACTTTGACGGCGACGAGTGTGCCTTAAAGGTTGGAGTGAGTCAAACAGTGAGTGGGAATTAAATATAAAACGAACCGTCCTCAAGTGTTGCTTTGTATACTTGGGCGAGAGATGCGGTGCCGATTGGGGTTGCTTCGAATGTTGTGAAAATATCGTCAATCTGCATAAGTAGAGATGTGTTCTAACTTTTTTCTTTTCGCTGACTTGCGAGGTGCAGTCGACCCCATAGCTCAAAAGAAAGCTGAGACAATGGCCTTTTACAGGCAAAGGGTGGAACTTTTCAGTGGTGCACACTACAGGAGCCAGAAAGCAAAAAATAAAGGTTGAAAGTTAGCAACACGTTCTAACTTTCAACAAAAAATTTTATTTTTGTTTTTAGCATTTCGACATTTTCGATTTTTGGACCCCGAATTGACAGTCTTTCGCTGCACAGTTTTTCTCGGGTGAGCGCCGCACGGCGTCCAGCTATGAATCGTATAAAAGTAAACGCATTGCTGCTCAAAACAAGCTATGGGTGGCCAGAATCGGTGGAGTCTGTCGAGTACAGTGGGTGAAAGTTTAAGAGTTAAAAGTTGGGACACCTTACTCTAGTCGCTCACCTCGCTCGCGCGACATGAATGAATAAAACACGTACTGTACAAGTGCACATATTATTAAGAACTATATATATGTATTTAATTATTTTTGTATGTATACAATACGCACGTCTTTCTTCAAGTCCTCTTCAATGACGCGATGAACATCTTCTAGCGATGATTGCGGAGCCTGAAGAGTCAAACTAGCGCATTGAATGCTAGTTCAGTAAGTTATGCAAAAGCATATCTCCTGTGTCAAGTACCCGAGAATGAAGTGTCGAGAGCGTCTTTACGTACTCTTCTGGCAGAAGATACTCCAACGTGCCAATATGCTGTCCAACTTTTATCCACACTCCACCGTTCGCTGATGCGAGTTGTAGCAGACGATTCGCACTCCGCTGATGAGCCGCTGACATCAGTCTGGCGTACTCCTCGCTGTTTGGTTTCACAAAGTGTAGTGATGCCTTATAGTCGACGAAAATACATGTCGCAGCATACGCGGCACGACCAAGGCTACACAGTCAACGAACACATGAAAACGAATTAAACACAAACGACAAACATTAGCCTACCGCATCACTCCAATGCTGCTGATGTCAAAATCATTCGCGTAGAGAACTCCAAACGCTGCTCCACCAGAGGCGAACACGGTCACATACTTTGCAATTTTCTTAATGCTTCTTAGAAGAGGCATGGTGCAAAGTGGATCTGGTAAGCCGCGTCATATAAGCTGCAAAAACACAAACGCACAGTTGCAAAATCCAGCGCTTCCTGACAAAAACCTAGCTGTAAAAACCGGGAAGAAAAATTTGGTAAAAGTTACGTCACTTCGTCATGGACACATAACTACACGTTGTTTACATATATAGTGTCTCTTAACAGTGCGTCGATCCATCAACACCGATGTTGAAATACTTCCTTTATACTCAGACCTTGCTATAAATCTACTGTGCTTAAACACCGCTCTTCACTTGTAACTTTATTTTTCGACCTGCCAGTGATATAAGAATTGACATAGCCGCGCCCTATATTTGACAGAGACTCTTTTGACTGCACGACATGGCTGCGCCCGTTTTACTTGCTTGAACTCGCTAAATTCTTATTGCACTGGCAGGTGATTACGGCAGATTTATAAAAAGTTACAGGCGGCTTGAGCGACTTTTCTTGAGCGTTGTTCAGCATTCTTCTTCCGAAATTTTTGGAAAAGGCGAATGAAAGTTTAGACAGACCGTCTCTGCAAGCGTGCTGTACTCGTACTATGATATGATAGCGTGGATTACTTATATCTACCGAACTGTACGTATCATAGCTGCAAGCTGCTCCTCACCTTACTAATGTGTAATTCGTTTCCAATTGAGGCAACACATGGCACATTAATTTTCTTGCTTAACAAATCAAATCGCAACAGGCAGCATGTAAAAGTCAACAACAAATCGACGCACGAGTAAAGACGCTGAGTATAATCCACCCAATGCAACGTTCAACACAGCAGCACAGGCATAGATAGCCGTCACGGTAGAATTCTACTTGCGAGTACCTCAACCAAGTGAGAGGTCGGGCTCGGCTTCGGCAGTACTTTCCCTCACTAACGAGGTGGCCTGGCAGCGTGTTCGCTTATTCCAGTGAACGAGAAGTCGCGCATATTCGGCAGATCATCGACGATGACCGCTTTCAGACCCGAGCAAGGCACGCGAAGCGTTGCTGCCGAGATTTCCCAGCTGTTCACGTCTGGATCGTACGATTCGACGATAGAAACTGGGTCTCCTGCACGACGGATTCAAGCTGCATCATAAAATCGACGACCACACCTCCGCTCACCCACCACTGAAGCCGCCGATGGCGTAGATTTTCTCGTCGAAAACGACGGCGGCGAAGTTGCTTCTTGGCACGTGCATCGGCGAGACCGACGTCCACTTGCCCGTCTCCAGGGAGAGCCTTTCGACTAGAGTGTGAAGCGAAGAAGAGCATGCGAGCAATGTGGTCAGCCAGCGAGACGTCACTCACCGGTGTTCAGGCGAATCAGATTCGCAGCTACAACGTGGTACGGCATGTTCGGGACCGTCGGACGAGAGCCACCGATGGCGTAGAGGTGGCCTCGAAGCGCGACCACGGCGAGACCGGTGCGGGCACTGTGCATTCGTTCGATGAACTGCCATCGATTGGTCCTCGGATCGTAGTATTCGACCGAGCTGAGCACGGTCTGTCCGGTGAAGCCACCGCAGACGAATAGCTTGCCTGCACAAATGAGTCGCCAGGCTATCGAGGAAAGTGGGTCCGGACTCCGTGCTGATGACACGGTCACTAACATTACCGTTCAAGACAGCGCAGCCGGCATCGCTGCGAATCTCGTTCATCGGTTCGATGTAGTTCCACTGGTTCTGCTCGGGGTCGTAGCGTTCAACGGTGTTTACACGAACATGACCGTCGAAGCCGCCGATCGCGTAGATCTGCGCGTTGAGGACAGCGGCGCTGACGTAGCAACGGCGTTGATGCATGCACGCAACTTCGCTCCACTGCTTGCAGCGTGGATCGAAGCGCCGAACGACGCTGTGGTAGGCGACGCCGTCGAAGCCACCGATCGCATAGACGAGGGAGTGAAGCATGACGAGGCCGTGATACACTCGGGCACCGATGTCGAAGCTTGCGCGGCAGATGCTCCACCTGATAAAAACTGCATACCGATTGGATTCTTTGATATTCGACTGCACTCAGATC
The DNA here is from genome assembly GCA_034691745.1 of Prismatolaimus dolichurus. Taxonomy (NCBI): domain Eukaryota; kingdom Metazoa; phylum Nematoda; class Enoplea; order Triplonchida; family Prismatolaimidae; genus Prismatolaimus; species Prismatolaimus dolichurus. Next base: position 338 of record JAQGBB010002701.1, on the reverse strand, counting down.
TCCTAACTTTGAGGCACACATTCATTAGTGTGAGAGTAGCGAAGCTGGCTAGTCCCGACTAGGGATGGGCCGCCGCCCATGTTTGGCCAAAACATGGGCACCTGCCCCGCCCATGTGTCCATCTGTGCCCATGTCGGCCTATCCCTAGTCCCGACCAACGCCAAAAAGACAGATACTGTTGATTAGCGAGCAAGTAGCCACTCTCACGGTCGTCTTGTTGCTCAGCCTTGGAGCAGTCAGCACTAGCGTACACACCGGTGAGCCTTGCTGTCGAAGCACTCGACGACGTTCCTAGGACTTCCATCTGCCGCGCAAGCTTCGACATCGGTGCCCGAGTG
>JAQGBB010002700.1:0-10430 GCA_034691745.1 Prismatolaimus dolichurus | reverse complement strand
TGCAGTGTCGACGATGTGCCCGACGAGAACGACTCGTCGATAACGCCGAAAAAGACGATATTCGACAAAGGCTTCTTCGATGAGAAGTTCTTTCATGACTTGCTAAAGTTGTTGCAGCGAAAAGTGGCGACCTTCCCCTCGCGATGATCGCAGCGTCTTCTAGCTATCACTTCAGCTTCAGACTACAGTAGGCATTTTTTTCTCTCTCTCTCTCGTTCCGAAATAATCTATCGAGCTTCTCTCAATTTCTGGCTTTCGCTATGGTCGCACTCCACGCAATGCTCTTTCTAAAGTGTGGTCATTCTGCATTCCATGCACCAAAAATCTTGCAGGTATTCTCTGTGTTTTACCGTAAGACGTAAGCTATCTTCTTCGTTTTTGTCTTTCCTCTCAAGATGTGTTTGTACCGTAGCTCACTCGCAGCTCGACGTAACTAATATTTAGTTGTGTGACCTGTTGATGCCATCGGCCTACGCAGTTTTGTCTGAAAGCGCCGATTTCGAGACAGTCCCCATTTGATGTGGTCTTCGAAAAACCCCGAAAATACGGATATTCGCCGTCCATCCATGCTTCTATGTCCCTCAAAAATTCTGCCATTTCACGTTCGAATCCTGGGAGAAACCAAACCTCGTCATATGACGTCATCTTTGACGTGATGTCGTACGTGTACGTCTGGCAGACGATTTATCACGTCATTCCATTGCTTCACCGAACGCGCCATTTCCCTCACTTTCCCGCTTGGGTTCCCCGCCGATCGACGATCTTCGCTTTCATGTGCTATTGAAGAGTAGCCTCGCCTATATCTAGGCGCTAGATACGTTCTAGGACATAGGTACAGCGCATACCGCAGGCAGGTGTGTCGACGTTGTACGGAAGCAACTTTCAGCCCGGTGCTACGTTCGTACAACTTTGTATCATATCTATTCGTGTTGCCGCCTTTTCTTGCCGCTCTTGTACAGTGTACCGTACGCTAGCCACTTTGAACGCTGTTCTACCTAATTAATAGCTTGCGATCTCTTCCGTCGTCGTTCACACGGCACTTCCGTTTCTTCGTGCTTCGCCGTTGTGAACATTGTATAGTACTGTTTTATTTATTTGTGTCTTTCTCTGCGCAAGTGTACTCAACCCTGTGAGCACAGTGATGTTTTATTAGTCTACAGTAGTCGACATATGTTTACTTGAGTTTTCGCTGACCGATTCTAGTGTGCCTTTTTCCATTCCTCCTTTTTCACGTTTCAAGCGTACCGTACTACTGTGAATACGTACCTGTATGACATGATTGTCATTATTCGGGAAACTTTCTTTACTAACTAAACATATCACAAGTGACTCATGTGTGCGAGCCAGCGTTACTTTTTTTGATACTCCAAAAGACAAACTTCAGCTTCAGTCATAGCTGAATACTGCGATTAAGCCTAAGCCTCAGCTATAAAGTTAAGCTGAATGATGAAGCTAAAAGTCGTTTGGGTAATCAAAAAAGTTTTTCGTGTGCGAGCCCTGAGGCGGAAACGTGGTTTCAGTTTCCTGCTTTGAGTTGATTGTTGCGTGCGAGGACGTTGACCCCACAGGTCATAAAAAGCCACTTAACTACGTGTTAAAATAATGTTGCTTTTAAAAGACACTCAAACACAACCCTTGCGTTTTAGACCCACCGGATGAGGAAGAATTCGCTTTTTATAAGCTGATTTGAAAAATGGTTTCTTAAACCGACGCGAACTTTTATTTCGTAAACATTAGCACTAGCTATCAGTCACGTCGCGTCGAAGCTGCAGCTCGAGCTTGCCCCTTAGTAGCACGCGCCGTATCCAGACGACGGCGACGACCGTACTTGCACGTCAGCAACAATGGCTTATCGAGCTCGCTGTCATGCTTCTTATCGAACAAAAGCTGGCAGGTCAACGATCAAAAGCAAGCCGATTAAGTATGAACATTTTTAAAAATTGAACCTACCCCACTATAAAGGGCACAGTGCAAATTTATTGAGCAAGACGTTCTTGTTCATACCGGTAAGAATGTCCGCTTCGAAGCGCCTCACTGGCGTACCGCCGGGAGCGCGTACATGGCTCTCGAATCCGTCCAAGTCTGGCAAAGTACGTCAAGTGAGAAACTATCCGACACTGTCAGTCTGGGAGACGCCATTCTGGGAAGCGCCAAACAGCAGTGCATCAACGGGCATGCCGAAACGACGACCGCTATCGGGTCAGAAGCGCAGCCCTAATACAACGTCCGCAAGGGTCGCACAGCAGCACCGTGATGAGCTTCTCAATAATCAGCGACGTGGAATTGAACTACTACTCGCAGTGGAGGAGAACTTGCAAGAACGAACAGTGGAGACGAACAACGGCAGTCCGTTTGGCGCAGAATTCGTTCAAGTGCCGATCCGACCGACGAGACATCGTGGCAAGCCTAAGGCAGCACCGGTTGTTGTCGCGCCGTCGCCATCACGTGGAGAAGAAGCCGGTGCCGAACATTGTGCAAAGCAAGAGGACGAAGACAGTGTGCTCAGATTCTGAACGACCATGTTTCGTCGTTTTGGCCTCTCGAAGAGAAAGATGTGAAGTACCAAGTACTTCTTAAAATGACAAATTGAGCTTTCTGACTCGCTAATCGCTTGTGCAGTGCAAAAGTCCGAAATGCTACATTTATGCATGTGTGTGAGCGTTGTGCATACTTTTGTGTCAAGTGAATTGTACTAAAAAACGAAGGGCATCAATTACTGAATACTTAATATGATGCTATTAAAATCGACCACTCGGCAGTTGTTGTTCGACTCCTTAATCTACGCAGAAGGTCGCGACGCGACAGCATACTTTCAGCATTAGCTGCAGTGAGTCGTGAGTGCTGGATCTCCATGGCGTTATCATCTACTCAGGCAGTATAGCTTGCGCGTTATATGCATCAGGCATCAGCCAAGCTACCCGTGCAATCTTGCTTTCGCCTCCAACAAAGGTCCCAAACTTTCTCTCCTGTTGTCCCATGTCGCCATCGTCACTCACGCTCGAAAGCATGCTAGGGCAGGTCAGTAAAAAAGCTTCTCGATAAAATTGTCAATTATCGAGAACCACACTAGAGAGGAGTTTTACAATTGCATTAGCTCGCGATGCAAAAACGACTACAACTCGTACTTCAAAGAAGAAAATCATTGGCTTCTCACTCGTCATTTGTTGCACGCATACACTTCTAGGATGCGGAACTCATGCAGCCAACGAATGTGGGCTTGACTTGAGAATGCCCGTCACCTACCAGTCTCCTACGGGTAGAGGCGCACCTGGACCATCAGGTGGCAGAGCTCCAGTGCGCCTGCCACGGATCGGGTACCCATCTTGGAGAGGTGCTACGAATGGCCGCGATCAACCGCAGCAGCAGGCCATGTGGAACACAGGAGGCGTCGATCCTCGGAGGGATCAATTGACGTGGCGTGGTGTGGACACCAGGTGGGATCAGTGGAACGGTGACCGACGGTCACCTTCATCATGGACTCCGAACCGGGAGCGGCAACAGCCTGGTCTCGAACTTCGACATGCGGCAACTGCGAAAGGATCACTCGTCGCACTTGGTGCAGAAAGACTTCCGCCTGTTTCGCGTACGTACTCGGAGTCGATGATGCGGTCACGTGATCAGGAATTGAACAGACCGCCGCCGAGGAACTTGCCGGATGTCGACAACTATCGCGCTCGAGATCAACGCGCTGCTGCGGATGTCCGATCGACGAAACGTGCAGCACCGCAGCAGAGAACGCAGCACTTTCGTGCTGCTTTTCAGCGGTCGACGACCGCGAAGTATCGCGGAGGGTACAACCGCGAACGGGACTCTGGCTATTATGATGAGGATGATCAGGAAGGCGACAGAGCTAGCAGTCGGTACAGTGCGATGGATCGACCAACTTCGCAGTATAGTCGAGATGAGAGAAGCAAGGTCTATCCGAACGAATCGGTTCTGACGGAGGTAGCAACAGACGAACAAAAGACTGGCGAAGTTGCAGCTGCTGAGGCAGAAACGGCACCGATACGGTCGTCGAGCGCGGAGGAGAAAGAGCTGAAAGATCAGCAAAATGAAGGGCTGATTCGCGATGCGCGAATCGTGAAGCTACTCTCGAGTCGAAAAGACGTTCAACAAAGCTACTCGTTCGACTCGGTTCTCGGTAAGTTTGAGTAATAGTGGAAGTTGAGAAATCAAACTCGAATGTCTTCAGGAGAGGGCAACTTCGCTGTGGTGCTGAAATCGCGTCGCATAGAAGATGGAAAACTTTTCGCCATCAAAGTAAGAGCGAGTAGTTGGAATAGTAGTCCACAAAAGCGTGGTTTCATAATGAACAGGAAGTGGACAAACAGAAGCTCGGGAATAAGCTGTTCTACATCGAAAACGAGGTGGCTCTTCTCAACAAGTGCGACCATCCGAGTATCATTCGGCTTATCGAGGCGATGCAAACGACCGAATCCTACTTCATCGTTATGGAGCTTGTCGAAGTAAGCATGGTCTGAAAATAGTTAGTTCGAAGCGCTACAGCATTTGATTGCGTGTTAGAATGGTGATCTCTTCGATTGTGTAAAATCTCGCGGCTGTCTCACCGAACGGCAGACGGCGCTCGCACTTCGCGACGTTGCTTCGGCGTTGTCCTACTTGCACGCGAAGAAAATCGTCCACAGGTACCATTTCGCTCATGTGCCATACAGTCTGCATGTAATTAGCATCTTTAGGGATATCAAGCCAGAAAATTTGATGTTGCGGAGTGCGAAGAACTTCCAGATAACGCTTATCGACTTCGGTCTCGCGTGCACTGTTCTCGGCCCACTGAAACGCATATGCGGAACGCCGACGTAATACTCATTGCACTTGCTTCGCCTTAATTACTGTTATTCACTTCTCGTCTTTTATAGCTACGTCGCACCCGAGATCATCACAGAAGAGGGCTACGGTCTCGAAGTCGACATGTGGTCCCTCGGCGTCATCGCGTACATCTGCCTCGTCGGCTACGCACCGTTTCGCGGCGACGATCGAACCAAGCTCTTCCAGACGATCAAGCAGGGCAAGTTCTCGCTCGCAAGTGCCGGCTGGGAGACTGTCTCGAAGGGTGCACAACAGCTTGTCGCACGTATGCTCACACTCGATCGCTCATCGCGATGCACGGCGAGAGGGGTGCTTGCCGATCGATGGCTAATCGAGAATGCGACACCGCTTGAGTCGGGCGACGAGTTAGTTGTGGAAGATAAGTACATTTAGACACGTTTCGTCACTGCGCACGGATATGTTCGGTGAACTGGTGAACCTTCACGAGAAGAACGGACTTCCACGACGTGCGTCTGTCGTACAACCATTGCTACCTCCTGTTGACGAAATATGCTAGCATGTGTATATGACAATGTACATAAAGTTGCCTCATGCATGGATCGCACATCCATTGCGCGAAATTGGCAACATCGGAAAAAATAGTGGCGACCACTAACCACGCTTCACTGCAGAAAGTTCGAACTAGCATCGGGAACTGGCGAATGAACAACTGTTTACCAGATCGATAAGATGCAATAGCACAAGACGTCTTGACTCTCGGTCTGTGCTAACCGTGCGCGAAAAATGATAAATTAGGTCACAAAAAGTCCAGTCAGCGCACAATCAGTGCAGCGGTGAAAAAAGCACAAAACAGTGCATATTGTTACAGTTGATAAAAACTGAACATAACACAGTGCATGTAACGCATCAACAGAACTGTATGCAGTACTACGTACAATACACGGATACGTACAATACACGGATATACTGCACACACACGTCTGTATAACAGAAAATGATCAAACAGAGGCGCAATACTGCTAAAACATCGGCGGTCTCAGCGCAGTCTGGCTTGAACTGAATGTACAAACACTGACGCGCACTGCACGGTCTGGCACCGGACGGAGAAGAACAAGTACCACTAGAGAGCGGTCGACGAGTCGCTTCGAGTTCGCACGCTCTACGCAGCTAGGAGTGAGACGAGCGCGTTGAAAAACCGTTCTCGATCCTCGACACGCAAGTGGATTACTAAAACAATGCACATATGTACTACTACGTGCATAAATGGAGAAAGTCTCGATGGACGGTCCCCCCCTAAACAGAATGATTGTGCCTCCCTCCTTGAGCACTCACTCGTCGTGTCAAAGAACGCGTGCCGAATTTGCGAGCCCGTCTGAACAGCGGCCGTCTCGAATAGCTTGCCGAACAGACTATAAAAGAGAAAAACAAAAATTAAGGGCACGTACATATACATAAACCCACCGCACCGTACTGTACATACTTTCGTGGTGACTCAGTTTCGTCGGCAAGCGGCGGAATTCCGATAGCACACACAAACGACGGCTCGGTGTCCGCTTCGACAATCTGTTCAGCGTCGTCACCACTCGCGGTGGGAGTCTCGTCGTCGACGACAGGGAGCGTCAAAACGAGGGGCAGGCGACTATATCGCTTTGACTTCGTCTATCAGAGAGAAGGAAACTGCAAAAATGCACTGCAATTGATTTATGTATGTACTATGCCATCATTCAAACTATTGAAAATTCGCAATGACACAAAGTAATACCGTTGTGACAAATGCGCGAAGCAGAAATCGAGCCAAGCTAAGCATCGCGACCGGGTGCGTAAACCACGCCAGTTCAGGCGTGCCCTGCAAGGAGATTACAGATGAGTGGAGTACATGCTTCTCATAGTGCTGCGTCATTACTTGTTTGAGATTTGCGAGCAAAAACGACGAGGTCGGGAGTACACCTCCGGTGCTGATTAGAGTTTGTACAACGCGCAGAGTGGCCTCGCGCAGCAGCTTATAAACGTCGATTCCAGTGAGCAACATGTGAACGTTTTTGCTTAAACAATGTACCATACAGTTATGACCACAAGAATGTATTATACGTAAACGATAGAGACGCGGTATTCTAAAACGGTAGCAGCAAAGACTGACCGAGAAAGAGCGTTGAACGCGAGATGAAACTTTTCTTTCCGATCGCGTAGACTGCACGTTTTGTCCTGCGAAAGAGTTCCAAGTTCTGTATCAGCCGTCAACTGTGCACGTTCAGATACATTTGTACATATTACTATATCACCATGTACAATTAACAAGCGAACTACAATTTACTACACGTGTTAGTTCACATACAGTATACATAACGTACTGTACATTCATACGTACTCCAATCTCCAACAGAGATGAAATAGAGTAAGCAAAGTCGCCAGCCGAGAAACGATGCGTAAATGCGTATTGTACAGCGAACGAACCGACAACAAGATCGGAGAGACTAAAACCAAACAAGAAATACAAGATAACAAACAAGCGTCAAAAGCATGAGAAAGTGCACACTTGTATTTCTCGAGTTTATCTTCAATCTTCTTCTTAATCTCGCGTCGTAGATCGACGTCCATACCGGCGAACTTCTGCTTGCATTGTTCGAGAGGAAGACTAGAATAGAAAAAATGCTGAAAATATGCGGTCTAACTGAGTGGTGTAAATGTGCAAACCCGAGATCGACAAGGAATTCGAGCAGACGGTTTCTTCCTTTAACTGTCCATGACCGGAATTGACATGCAGTGCGTGTTGTGTGGCGGAGACTCTCGAACAGTGACCAGTGTTTGTACACGTCGAGCTTGAGTCTGTAAAAAGGTCGACAGAAACACTATGTATTCTACACTAATGTATTACGACTGCGTACTCTTTCTCGAAGCTAATTTTGACGCAGTCGACGGAGAAGTTGCTCGAGTCTGCATCGTGGTCAACGCTGCCAATAAAAGCACACGATCCATCAACTATTCAACACTGAACGGCTGGGAATCTAACCTACCAATGATTAAGCCGCATGACGTGACCTTGTAGGCGATTGACGAAAGCCATGTAAGCGTCGGCGCTAGCTCGATGTTCGTAGAACTGGTCGGTTACGCCGACGATCGCCCACCAGAGTAAATCGTTGCTGTCTTTTGAGAGCTTCCAAGCAAGTTCGAACGAAATGAATGCACTCTAAACAATTGATTATGCACAAAATGATATGGAGAGTGTGAAAAATACTAACCGATGTTGCAAAGAAATTGAACTCGGTGTAGTTGAAAAGAATTCCCTTGCTAAAACAGAAAAGTGTCGGTAAAAAGACGATCTATTGATTACATACTGCAAGTTGACGAATCAGGGCGATGCTGAAGGGCATGCGCTTGATTCTAATTAGAAAACGAGCAAGCAAATTTTTCCTCCGACAGCGAAAATCAATTATTTTTTTGGGTTAAAGCAAAGCCATTTTGCGACAGGTTGTTTGCCACGGGCACCCTCGCAAAAGAAAATCCTGGCGCTAACTACAAAAGCCTTTTCTCCGAGCCCGGCAAGGGTTGCTAAAGCGTCGCCCCTGGATTCACGACGTTTAAACCGACCGCTTCTGCAGCCATTTTCTTCGCTCTTCTCGTCGAAAAATTGTTTCTTCGGTGAAGCGCATTCGCCGGCGAGCGCCTGCGTCGTCCTCATTATCGTCATCCTCGTTCTCGCTTTCAGACTCCTTCAGTAAGAAACACCAGCAACGTTAGTCTCTTCACACGTATGACACAGTGGAGCAAAGGGTAGACAAGCTGTATCAGTTACCAAGTCGTCGCGGAAGATACTAGAGTACTCGGGGATCTCGGACATATCTTCGGCATCGTCGACGAGGCACTTCACTTGTCGGCTGCTATACACGTTCGCAATGTCGAGAGGACGACGACTGAAAAAACCGCACATAATAGGACTGTTGTACAACAGCTACTGGCAGAACGAAACCTGTCGATAATGTAAAAGACGATGTCGCTCTCTGGATGGAGAAGCTCAACGATGTCGATGCCGCCGAAGCAGTTGACGCAGATGATGATCTGCAAACGAGGGTGAAATGCAAAGTGGACGGATTGTCGAAGAATACCAAAACTCACTTTTGCTCGGCTTTCGGCGAGAGCATTTTCAGCGTCCACTCGAGAAGACACGGCTACCAACGTCGACGATACATGGTCGGAGCGAAATAAGCACTGAAATAACGGCAACATTCACTACTGTGCAATGGAATAAAGTTCTGTAACTTACTTGGAGTATTTTGGCAGCGCAAAGGGCATCGACATCACAGTTTACGAGCAAAAGAACGTGCTAAAAAGAACGAAAGTAAAATAGTCGAGCAGATGATAATGTGCGGAATTTTTAGCTGTGCAAACCTGTCTTAAAATCTTGTCGTAAAAGTCCCTCTTGAAGTCTTTAACAAGCATCACTTCACGGATCAGCGGACGAAGAACAAGCAGTAACACTTAAACCATCGACCAGCGTTTACAAGCCACCTGGGTACAAGCAAGATTGACTTTTCCAGCTATCTCCGCTATCTTCCCATGCATTTTTGAACATGGTCACTATAAGTGTTTTGGGACTACGCTCTGAATCCTCCACGTGGCAACGTTGATGGATAACAATCTGGCCGATTTGACAAGCATCACTGGTTACAACTCCGCTAAACTCGGCCTCTTTACCTTGTAACATGAGCCAAATTTTATCCACCAACGTAGCCATGAAGAGGTAGAATTTAGCCTCGTACCTTAGGCGCCCATGTTTTTGAAAACCCGCAAGGCATGGACACACTAAAGCATATGTTCTTCTGTATTTTCTCTTGCGCACCTATATGTACTGTGTTCATGACCTTGATATTAGCATGTAAATTCACTGATGTGCATTATCTGCGGCATCTAAATCTATTATATTGCAGTATTATATTTATGCGCAATTTTAGCTTTGGGATTAACACTTTGGCGCTTTGGGTTTGCCATTTTATTAGCAGCCTTTTGGGTTTAACACTTTCTAAATATATATGCCAATCGTATGATGAAAACCTTTTTGGCACTTTTGCTACGCTTACAACTAATAGCTTGGAAATTATGTTGTGCTAGTAAGTATACGCACTCGTCTTTTTTGCCCAAAAGCAAATCAGATTTTTGCTTCTAACTGTATCAAAACAGTGGGCTTCACGTTTTCAGCTAATGGAAACGAAAATTTGTGTGGCGTTTGCTGGTTACGCTAATTGTGCATAAGAATGATGCAAGCTTTGCTGCGAAGTTGCGCCGTGTAGTGTGGGGACTCACATTTTCCCAATTACTTAGCTAACTCATCGTACCTTCTCACTTTCTCTTTTAATCTTTCTTTCATTGTACCGCTACAAACCGCAACTACTTTTTATCTCTCTACTTCTCTATCAATAACCTGTCTCATTTACTTCTCGCTCTCTCTAATCTACGTAATCGTAAGCTCCGGAACCGGAAGTATAGCTTCCCGCACGAAACATGGTAAAGCGTGTTTTACTGCTTGTGTGCTGTGCGGTAAGTACGTACGTACGTACTTCATTTGCGCGCTCTTTGGTATGGTAGTCAACAGGGAACAACCGAAGTTTTTCCAGGGTAGTCGAGGTTCAGCTTTTGTTGTCTTTGAAGCC
>JAQGBB010002699.1:0-10437 GCA_034691745.1 Prismatolaimus dolichurus | reverse complement strand
AAGAGTAGAGGCGCTCTATCTTCTCTTCCCATTTGCTGCGCGCGTGTAATTTTTGTCCGCGCTCGCATTTTGTTTTCTTTACAATGGAATCATCGTAAAAAGCGAGCAATAGTTTTTAGCGTGTCGTTTGTTTAAATGCACATCGTCACAAACAGATCCGATAGAGATACTGCGGATACACAGCTTAGCCACCGGACCTTTCTATCTGGATAGACTACGCACAGAGCCGTCGAAGGTAGCGGCGACGTCGACCGTCAAAGTTGCCGCCCTCGTGCGAACCGATCATGCCGATGATCACGAGGCGATCGCGAACGGCCAAGCTAGACAAGAAGATGGGCCGAGTGATGGACGGGTGATGGTTGCTAGCTGAGCTAAGCTCGCGGGCCAGTCAACAAAGTGCAAAAATGGCTACGGTGGGCTACTGCGGTAGAACTCACGCGTTGACGTAGGTCTCGAACGTTTCGCTGCCGACCGACTCGTTGACGACGTCGACGCCATCGGGGAACTTTGTCCTAAGCACTTTCTTGAAAATTGCGATAGTTGATTGCACGATTGCAGCCGATACTCTGCAAGGAGAGAAGTCGTACGTGACCGACAGTCGAAAAAGCTACGTTGAGCAACGAGCAGAATCCCTATCTCGTCCTGAAGAAAGCCAGCTGCGAACGGAGAAAGTCCGGATCCAAATCGAGTGACAAGGACGACTACAAATCGAGGTGATTAATTTAAAAAGTGTCAATAATGATTACTCGACAAGCAAAATGTGAACCCAATTTCGAAGTCGCCAGCAATACTAGTAATTTTTTCCCGGGCGATTTTAGGACTTTTCCGTTTCCTTCCGTTTCCGGGCAGATCGGGAAAATTTCTTTTCCGATTTTTTCTTTTTTCGTGATTGGTCTGAAAGGAAATTTTTCCGTTCCGCTTAGCTCGAAAATGATTTTCATTTTCAAAAATTTTGAAGTTTACACGGCTTAAGCACTAATAAAAAGCCAAAAACAGCAAGCTAAAAGCAACTCACGCAGTGTAGGCAATTCTAGAAACTCGTATGTTTGGTGTGTAAGCTTTTCAGCTTAAGCTTTTAGCGTAAGCTTTTTATTCGGATGCTGCGTTTGTGCGACAATGATTAAGAAAGTAGTTTCACCATGCAGTCTATCTCATTGCAAATTCTTGTTGACCAGCAGTGCATATGATGTGTCACTTGGAAGAAGCAGTATTTCTTATTTTAGAACCGTGCGCCTGACCCTAGTCCGTCGCCTCATACATTTCAAAACTTGGCGCCTTTTAAACTCGAACGTCTAGTGGCGCGCTCCAATACGGTTCAAAGTCGTCTTGACGACGCGAGGTATGAATCTCTGCGCGGCGATTTTGGTCAAGCATCAGAGAGACTGTGGATTAGCGTTGTCATTGCACTTCAAAGTTTGGCAAGTGCATTCCGCTTGATGACTGACGATCATTTAGCACTCTCTTTTTTCGTCATCTTCATTGCTGAATATTCGACGAATGCACGCGAATTTGAGAGGAATTGGAGTGCGGCTGAGCTGTATGTATGCTGCCTATGTCTTTTATATGTCAGAAACTACGAGGTATTCCAGTAAAAAATGTCCCTTGCGTTACGGAGGATCTTCAAGCTTGTTCGGCCAAAAAAATCGGAAACATTTCGCAAGCTTTCTGCAAACCAATTATCGACGAAAACAAGCGGCAAAACTGAGAAAAATTTCTTGCCAGGGTGTCATACGTGCAAAAACGTCCGTGACGCTAGGGAAACTTCTAGCGGAATGCCTCCAGGTCAAAGCCAGGTCACACTGCTTCTGTCTGTTGCAGGTGCCACTCAAATTTTTACACCCATGAGCTGCTGTCGCATGAAATTTGCGCAAGCGCGCAAGACGTCACCGATTTCACTAATGAGCTGCGGATGATGGAGACGAATGCGGTCGTTCGCGAGAAGTTTACGTCGGCCATTCTTTCTTCAAACCAGTTTCAAGCTCGATGCAGACATGTGGTTTCGCTCTGGTGAATGATCCGAAGACGCCCGGGTTCAAGGCACTTGTTCGAAAGTGAAACTTGTTTCTGAGTTGTTTCCGAGGAGCGCATGCGGTGTCGATCGAACTCAGTGAGGCGTTTTTCTTTCTCTGCGCCTGCCTTATTTGTGAGTTTTTCGGTTCGAATGAAGAATTGTTTGGCTCGTAACGTACTGTACTGCACATTTCAATTATGGGGTTCGGATGTTTCTCTAGCTTTTCGCGTGCGCGCGCGCGTACAGGAAGATGTGTAAGAGCTTTAGAAAAGCCGCATTCTTAAATTCCCTGTCTACTTTTATAATAACTTATCGGTTTCGTTCGTTGAAGGGGGCTAATTGTACTCGTGTACGACGATCGTGTGACAACAGTTGACCTTGTGGGAAAATTGTCTATCACCAGGGTTCGTACCGAAGGAGCCAAATGAAAATAAAGGTTTTTAAGAGGTTTTAGAGGCCGTTTTGAAAAAAAAACACACAAAACATAGGCAAAACATTTCGACACCACTTTTGATAGATAATTTTGCCAGCTTCGCGAAAAATTTGATGAAAAAAATTAAATTTTAAGGTTAAGTTAAGATTTTAAGTTAAAATTTGCTCCCTGAGACATATACCTAATAACTTTGCACACTGAAAGCCTTGCGCTGTTCACGAAACATTTCATGTCTGACCAAGACGCGTTCAAAGCATGCGGCCAATTCAATTCACTCTTCACTTTCAACACTGACAAATCGCCAAACGCTAGCACGCCAGCACAATGCTATTAACCAGAAATCTCCGCCTTCTTTTTCGCAATCTCAGCGTTTACCTCAGCCATGTCTGCCTTCACGCGCTTCGTGGCCTCCTTAAGCGCTTACTTCTTCACCTGAAGATCACGCAAAATCGCCTCGTCGCTCTAGCGCTTTGGCGCAGCTGCCTCTTGCGCAACCTTATCAGCGGTCTTGTTAAACTTTAGCTCGGTCTTCCATCGGTCGTTAGCTGTGCGTATCAATGCATCCAGGGTTTTCTCAGAATAAATTTTGGGAACTTTTCGGGGATGCTTTGGGGACTTTCGACCATGGCAATCTAGCACGAAGCTAGATCAGATAGTAAAAAACACACGTGCAAAATACGGCGCGAGCGAAGCGAGCAATTGAAAATTTTTCAACTTGTCCGGCTCTGAAAGTCAGTTTGCTCCACGTCGGCTAGCGGTAAGCAAGCCAAAAAAATTTTGATTTTCTGCCTAAAAATGGTCAAATCTCTATCATCTTTTCTCAATTTTGGGGTCTTCGGAGACCATTTTTAAATTTGGGGACTTTTCGGGGACACTGGGAATCACTAGACGCCCTGGCGCATGCTCTTCAAGAAATCGTCATTGAGTTCGCAATTTTTCGCCCCCAGCCTTCTTCACGGAATCAAAGACGCTGTGCTGCGCCACAAGCGATCGCTCCCGCATGTTCGTATGCAACATCGCCTCGTTGACAGCGAAGCCGCTTTGGACCGACCGAGCTCACAGCACCTGACGAGACTCAAAAGCAGAGACAGCGCGCAAAAGAAGCTCCCCAGCACACGCGAAAATCGAAACAAGACACGCAATGATAAAGAATAGTCATAACATTGCTCGTCTGCTACCAATTAGAATAAGCACGCACAACCGTGTAAACATATCGTCAATCATGCATGAGAAGCCAACAACGGCATTCGTGAGGGAGTAAGCGGCCTGAACAATTTTTTGAAGAAAAGTTCGGCGAGCGAAAATTTTGAAGTTTAGCCCGAAATTTTATAAGTTTTTGCTTCATTTTGTGTTTTTTTTTCGTGAAAATAGAGTTTTTTTTAGAGGAATAGAGGTTTTAGAGGCACCCTCTCGGTTTTAGAGGTTTTTTTTAGAGATTTTAGAGGTTTTAGGAGATCGGTACGAACCCTGAGCTAGAATATTCAACTGTCCAAGCTAGATCCAGCGTTGCACCCGTGATTGTCATGCTTGTTGACCCACAGACGAGTAAACTTCCCGAATTCAGCTCAAAGAAGCATGAGTCGCTCATATCCGCGTAATTGTACAGGTAAAGGTAATCCTGCGAAACGCGGCCGCAAAATGCTCCTTTTGAATTTTTTGCTGGATTTCCAAGGAGTAAACTTGCAACTGATGACGTGGAAATTATAATTGGACTCTAGAGTCTCTCCCAACTCCCTCCTCAATTCAGGGGCCTTCCGCAAAAGCCGTCCGAAAAAATCCCTCCTCTTGTCCGAAAATGACCGTTTTGCCCCGACCCTCCTCTTCCTCCTTTGGACGTCCACTTTGGTCAGACCTTATAAAATACTTGCTATCGCAGTACGCTCAGAATTTTCGAGGTTCAGCGAAATTTTTAAAATTGTGTAGCGAGGTTGCCGCGAGCTACGGAGCGACTGAAAAAATTAAAATAGTGTAAAAAGAAAGTCACCAGCGAAGCGAGGGGCCGAAAATTAAAAGATCAATCTTTGAGCTGAGTTAAAATTTGAGGCAAAATTTGAGCTGAGTTATCAGAATCCGGCACAGCGTCCCGAAATCTCGAGAACATTAGCGGCGGTGCCCTCTTCCCCTCGTTTTTGGCCGGATTTTCCTCGGCCTTGTCACCAAATGTCCACTTTTTTGGCACTTTGCTCAAACCGTCTCTCCCCCTCGACGCAGACGTCTTTTATGAAAAGCCCCATTGTCGCATATCGTTCGGGATTGACTTTTTCGCGAAGTGGGGATCGGGCGTGGAAAAAAATGTATCCCGGGATCCGGATCCGGGATTCGTTTCTGAACGCATCTTTTCGTTTGATAATGTCAACAAAGAGATCGAGAGGCTACCTCCCCACCCAGTTGATGTCCTGCTTTTAATATGTAGTTTACACGTCAGCCTGTCGAACAAGGACACAATACCTGGACATGGGTACCAGCTGAATGACCAGCCAGCCGCAGTAGGATTTGGCGCACAGCAGGAAACTCCCCAATCAAGGTACAGCGTATCGCCTGTGAGTTGCATAGTCTTGGATCCACAGAACGGCGTACTTGCTTCGTTCAGCTCGAAGAAGCAACCGGTGACAGTTGGATAGTTCCACATATACAGAATATCCTATAAAAAGTGTGTCGCGTAACACTAAAATCGGCCAAAGCTTTTCTCGTCTTCACCAGAAACTCACCGATGATGTCGTGGTAACCGTCATTGGAGTAGAGAAGTTGAAGCAAAGCGTATACCACGGTGGTACAGATATATAGTATTGAGCGCCAAACGGGGTAGTTGATGGCCTGCCGTAATTGGTATTCGGCCAGCCAAATGTCTGAATCGTGCCTGTTGTTGCAGTTATGTTGAGAGTTGCAATGCCTCCCGCACTGCTGCTGATGTTGTACGTCGTTGCACCGACGTTGATGGTATACAAAACAGCCAAGTAAAGGACCAACAGAAAAAAATTCATCATTTCTGCTGTTTCCAATTTCTCTAACTAACTTTTCATTGCTGCAATGTATTCATACGTGCATAATCTGCGGAGGTAAAACTACATATATTCCTTGCTATCCCCAATTCGTAGTCTTGGAGATAAACGAGTCCAAAAACTATAGGAGTGGATAAAGCAGAAGCTTTTAATGCGGGCAAAGCGGGCCATTGTTCTAAAGTAACAAAACAGAATTATTGAAGGTTCGTGACGAGGTATGCCAATAACGTTAATCGTCATTCATCAACTTGCTCGAAAAACGTCATTCGCTTGCTCGCCAGCAGGGACCTCTGGGAATTCGGTAGAAAGCATATCTGCAAGCCTGCAGCGAAAGCAAACCGAGTCCGCTGCATGTAGTGAACGAAAATGAACAGCTGACACATTTTTATTATACTCATTGCTAGAAAAAAATTTCGGGCGGAGGGGATACACTGCGAAATTCGAAGTGATTTTCTTTATTTTTTGCATCTCTATGTGTAAACTACCGATTTTTCTGGGAGAGCAACCCAAATTTTTGAGGGAGAGGACAATACCACCCCGAAACCCCCTCTACTAGAATCACCGTCATTGCATTGCGCATGTACTTTGCAAGGAACGCTACTTCTGCAGGCATAGGAACCCATAGTTTTCAAGTCTAACCATAGACAACACTTTTTCTGAACTTTCTCTGCCCTGACTTATCAACTGTTTAAAGCGGCTTTCTGCATTCCATTTCTAATCTTACTAAAAATAGCTTCTCTTTTTGCATTTTGTCTTAGCGAGCTAAGCGAGCAAAACAAAAGAATAGATATGTGGTCACACAGGGATGTCCGCCCACTCTCCGCCCATTCCAACGTCAAAAGTCGGCGGGGAGTTCAGACACTCACACTAAGTATTCTAAGGTGTTCCAAAGTGTTCCAGCGAATTACTGAACATGCTCCGGAAAGGCAAAAAGAATTGAGAGAGCCATATGGCGGAACATCATATGCTCCGTGTGAACTAAACAAGTGGGATGCACCGATTCTCGAGGCCCACTGACGCAAATGAAACGGTTATCCACTTTGAAAAACTAATTTTCGAGAAAAATTTAACATGTCTTGCTTCCACAAGAAAAAAAGAAAGAAAAAGAAGCAAAAACAGTGCTGCCAAAGAGAGTTCGAACCTGCGACCTTCTGTTTATAACACAGCTGCCTTCTCAACTGAGCTACGGCTAGGGGGTAGTCGGCTGGGTAATCTCTCTGTCTCTATTGTTTGACCAGCAATAAAGGAGAATTGCTAAGACTTCGCCGGTAGTTGTCGCTATCCTTGGGGAGGTTACGAACACACACCGAGACATTTGCTTATTTGGAGAGCTCCAAATGAGCTTTTCTTTTAGTGCAACTGGTGCTCCCGGCTGGTTTTCGTCCATTTCGACGGAACTCCGAAGTCAGTGAGCGACGCGAAGCAAGGGAAAAGTTGCGCGGAACTTGCGCGCAGGATTACTTGCGTAAAAGAACGTAAGGCAAAGTCGTAACAGTGATTTGCGCCGGATAAATCGCGAAGAGCAGCGCGTGGGTGCTGAAATCCCGGATATCAGATGCCGACCGAGGGAACGATTCGTCGAGTGCTAAGTCTGTTCGAAATTTGCCTCTGGCGGATGGTGAGGCCTGACCAAGCGGAAGAATAGATTTGGTGGCGAGTCTTGTTCACCTATTACTCGTGTCGAAACGATTCTAAAGAGGTCGTCGAATTTGACCAATTGGAGTATCTAGCCGCACTATTTCTTGTTCCAAGTCAAGAGAGCCGATTAACACGTCTGCAGCGTGCCGTAATTGCGATAAAGAACAAAGTCTATTTTGTAGCAAGAGGGAATCTCTCTCAGTGATCTCTAGGGATTTGTTAGAACGCAGCTTTGCAAACCGATGACGAAAGCATAAAACCCACTAGGCTGCATCTAATGAATGAGAATGAACGGTTACGAACCAGACTTGTTTTCGTTCGTTCCATACTACATCACTTTGTGGAAGCTCTACTCCTTAGGGCGAACGGTATGGTAATAATGCGCAAGATTGAACGCCTTGGGTCGTGGAGGCGAATAGCGGCCGAGGGAGCAAAAGTCGGGGAAACCTCCTGGAGCCGATTGTGCGCAAAGGTCGTGGCTTTCGAACAAGCTATCACGCATCCCGATCGGCTCACGCGCGGCCGAGACATTCCGACGAAAGCACGTGCGTCTTCCTGTTGCGCAAGATTGAGCGGGATTCTGAATCTCGGCGCCCACGTCGCGTGATGTGACCTCGCGCGCCCACCTTCTTAGCATTTAATCAGTTTTTCAAGGTTCACACGAGGATATATAACCCGCGTCTCTACGTTGCCTGGGCGCCGAGATCCAGAACCCGTTCAATCTTGCGCAACATGGCCCTGCTATTTTAACAAAAACACAGCCAGGCCGTTTCGCGAACTGGTCTAGAAGACTGTGGAACACCGTGAAGCACTTTCAGACAGCATAAAAGGCGCTGGAGCACCCTGAAACACTAGATAATGTGCGAACGATCTCGAACGTCTGCCAACTTTGCTTGACTGGAAGGCTTAGGGGAGATTCGGGTGGGAGTGGATGAATTGGTGGAAAGCGGGGGTAGTGTGGGAAGTGAAGGATTTTTTTTTAAATCTGGCAAGTCATACTTCCTGCTTTTTTAGTGTTTGTTTTGCTCGCTTGTTGGCAGGATTCAATAAAGCCTGCTGGTTTGCCGCTGGTACGATAAAGCGCACTTGTGTAAAAAGTACCGAAGTTCGAGGGCAGCTTCCTTTAGATAACCTTTTTCTGCTGTCGCTAAAAGCTCAGAAACACTAAGTTAGATATTGATAGATCGAATGTTTATTTGGCCATAACCTTTGATTGCCTCAACTGATTTTGCTGAAATTTTGTGTCGAAAGTAAATAAAATGTTGCTGTAAAAATTGCAGCGCTTGTGTCGAACTTATGGCCGCGATCGGCCAGTGAGAGTTTTTCTGAGGAGAGTTGTCCTAGGGTTAGAGTTTTTCTAGAGTGAGAGTATTCGGGAGCCGAGTATTCCGGATCCAGAAGCGATCAGTCGAAACACCGAATTGCAGACTAAACCGAGCTTTCTCGTTACGTTTTTCACCAAAAAATCAGATGAACAAACTCTGCAAAATGCTAATACGCATTAGCCACCTCTACACCAAGGCAGAACTAATTTTCATTGCAGCCGGAAGCCGATATTGCTTTAATATGCGCTAGGCGTCAGCAAGTTATGTCATTTAATCGAAAATAAATTTTTTCATCACAAAGTTCAGAAAACCACGATGAAACTCACGCTAGCTGTCGTTCTGCTGGTCTGCTTTGTTGCTGCCGGTGAGAATCCAGAGGGCACTCCTGATCAAATGGGAAACTAAATAAAATACGATTTGTCGTTATTATTCCCTTTTAAAAGACGGGGTCCCCTAAACGGGAGAAAGTAGAGTTGGCAAATTGCGGCGCACCGATTCATCCCCCAATAGGGTAAACTTTTAAAAATCCCCTACCCAACTGTCAACGACATTTTTTTCTCGCAAAGACTTTCGACAATTTTTTCCATACTTTTCCAAATAATTCGAATTTTTCGAGAAAGTTTCACATTTTACATAAAATTTCTCAACTTTTCAGCCAATAGCGTAAAGGAGTCCGATTGTTTTCAACAGAGCATTCAGTATCACACTCTCAGTGCTGTTGGTTGACTTAGTTTTGGGCCTGGGAAAATTCTGTTCATAACCGGTGCCAATGGGGATTGGTAGGCAAAGATTTCGTGCCACCCAAACGCCATCCCTAGATAATGACGTCTCACTTTTTTTTGACAGTGTCCTGAAGACAAAACGCACTTAGCTTTTTTCTAGAAAGTTATGTAGCGCGCCTGGGGTCTAACGAAGCCTGGCTAAATCGAATCGCGAATGGCGAAGTGCGAAGCAGCGAATCTAGGGAAAACGAATTGTGGGAATACGGCAATCGGCGAATCGGCGAATCTAGGGAAAACGGCGAATACCGCGAGATTCAGGTTGGGCCAACCACATCATGCATTCAAGAGCTCGACGACAACGACCAACCTATCGGCGAAAAAACGTGTATAACCGGCAACCCTGTTGGAGGCGACGACAACCGGGTGGTTAAGATTGGGGTAGGCACATCATGCATTCAAGAGCTCGACGACAACGACCAACCTATCGGCGAAAAATCGTGCATAACCGGTCAAGAGGTTGAGAGAAAATGAACGCATAAGGCTTGAAGCTTGCATTCGCAATTTGATTCAAGACAGTTGATATAAATTGTCTCTATTTTGTGCGCAGTTTGTGTGTTTGAGTTGCTGGCTTGCTAGCTGCCTAAAAATTGGAATAAAATTTCCTGACCTTGGCATTTTGCGTTGATATGCACTAAATGTCAAAAATTTTTCAAGTTTTTAAACCGACTTTAGAAGTAGCACAACGTTGTGTCGGTTTCATATTTTGAGAATTTGCGAATGAATCATCGCCGAAGCAGAATCGCTAATATACTTAATCGCACACGGGTACTTACCCGGTACCGATTTCAATATAAAACCGGTACCGAAATGTTAAACGCATGGGTTTTTGCGCACGTTCGCTACCTGCCTGCAATATAGCAGTAAGTTGGTGGAGTTTTGATGTTTGACATAAGCTTGACAGAAACATGCGGACCGGTGTCACGAAATATTTTCAATTATAACAATATTTTCAATCAACCCCCGAAAGTACCGAAATATTTTCAATCAACCTCCGAAAGTACCGAAATATTTTCAATCAACCCCCCCCCAGAAATATTTTCAATCAACTTGGCGGGCGTTGAAGTAGTACTCGTAGGTTGCTCGACGAACGCCTTCTGAACAGCCACAATGCCGCCGACGTGGCCCGCCTCAGTGTAGGCCGTCATCGCCTGGTCGCCCACGTTGCGTCGAGCCCGTCGAAGGTCGAGAATAACTCAGTGTATTCGAGCAGCGAGATCGCGCTGATTATGTGGTAGCTAAGTGCGAGCGC
>JAQGBB010002698.1:0-10438 GCA_034691745.1 Prismatolaimus dolichurus | reverse complement strand
CTAAAGCTCATCCCAAAATTTGGTGGCCGTACCTTTACCGCATTTTCAGTTATGCCCCGGACAGACAGACAGACAGACAGAGTCTAATCGACCGACCACTACCACCTTTCTTTTATCGTCACTCGCGCGCGAGCGATGTTGGTGTGCGCCCCGAAAAGAAATGGTGAAAAAAAAAGAGATGAAATTCCTGGAAATTTGTCTATCTTTTGACCAGTTCTGTGTCCTCTTTAGAAGTACCATAATTCCCAGAAGTCCTTGACAGGTGGCCAGTTTTTCTCATATTTCACAAGCAGTTTTCTCGAGACTGGCAAAAACTAGACCGGACTCCAGTGTATCAAAATGACGGGCGCAACGTGGCTATCATTTCGATATTTTGCAGTCCGTTCTGGGTTCAGCCAGTCTCGAAAAAAACTGGCTGTGAAATTAGAGAAAAATTGGCCACTTGACTTCTGGGGGCCCTCCATTTATGACGTCATGTAAAAGGCTGACTTTTCAGACCCCTTCCCCCGTCATCACCTGTAATTACACATAAACATAGGCTATCTTTTACACATAACGTCACATCCGGCAAGACCCTCACCCACCCCTCCACTGTGATGTCATAAATGGACGGCTGCACTGGAGGGCGTGACAGTTTCAAAGTCCTCTTTTGACGACTAAATTCACGAAGTCTACGATTCGCAGATCCGAATGTACATCCTGCAAGAGAAGCAATACCAGAACTTCGCGCACGAGGACTGCGACTTCTATGTACACGCAATCATCGCGAAAGATGCGCCGACTCAAATCCGCGACGCGTTTGCTCTTATCGAGGAGTTCATGAAAAACCCACCGGGAGCGATAGCGTTGACGGCGGTCAAAGCGATGGGAGCGGCCGTTGAGGCCGCAGCGGAGGTATCTAGCTAGCATTTTATCTTCATCAAGGTGCTGACCTACTTACTAGGCAAATGACCAACTGTCGTTTATGCTTCTTATTCTAGCAGCAGCATGAAAGTTCAGGCAGATGGTTGTTCTCGAGAAACCAGTCGGCGCGGACAAGCGAGCAACAGCAGGCGCGTCATCCAGACGGTGCGACGAACCGTGAGGACAGACGTAGCAGCGTCACTAGTCAGGACGGATTTGAGGATGCGCACGAAGCTTTCGTCGACGACGAGGAATATCGCTACAGGACAGATATGAGCCACAGTCGTCGAATACAGAAGTCGGCGTGCGCAGTATGCCACGCCTTATCTTACATCGTCTATCAGCATATCTTATCGGGCATTCAATTTGTTTTCAGCTAGATCTAAGAACGATCAAAAGAAACGCAAAAAGTCGCTTCGCAGCGAAACTCCAGCTCAACGACCCTGAAGCTACGCGTAAGCAGAAAAATATGCCGAGTTACTGTACATTTCCCACCGGTTCACGAATACGCCTCTTGCGAAGCTGCATTGTTTGTTGTACGAAGCGGACGTGTTCTAGATGTAACAAAAAAGTTGACCTGCAAAATCGATACCGGAGCAGAGCATTTTGGGACACTGTAGAACATTCTGAAACAGCCCAGAACACGTTTTCTACTATCAGGTCCGGTAAAATTAAGGCATCGTGTTCCCTTTGCGCAACTGTTCTTTAGTTATGAGTTTTCTCTTGTTTTTCACGCGATTCAACACCGTTGGTGATTAGATTGTTCTAAAATTCTATTTTTGTCGCAGCGACGGCACCGGCGATGCACTGAGAGGACACAAGAACAGTAAACAGTTTTGCGATATTTTAGAGCACAAATCCTTAATTTTGCCGGACCTGATATGTGTCTGACATCTCAAATCCACTACTGTTCAGCGGGAATTGTACATTTCGTATTAACTCGTTCTTAGGTCAATTGCTTGATGCTTACTTCAAGCTCACAGTGAAGAACGTCCTGCATTTTGTGCCACAGATCATTCACCTCTATCTGATTGAGCCGTGCTTGAGCTCGGTGGGTGACAGTAAGCTCGCGTCGAAATATGACGTCACGTAAAAGTTAACATTTTGAACAGTTCCTTTTCCTATGGGACACACAACACGAATAATAGCCTAACAGATTTTGAAAGCATGCACTTTCACCGCGGCCGGACGCAGAAGCTATGCAGCTTCTTTCGTTTCCAGGAGCTGATGCGTGACAAATTGCTGAAGGTGAAAGAGACATGCGGCAACTTCGACGAGCTGTCAAAGGACAGCGACGACATTGCTCAGCAGGTTGCCCAAACGTCGAAAATGTTGGAGGTGTGGAGTGACGTTCGATCACTTTGGGTGTCTGCACATCTCTGATTGCATTTTAGGTTCTCGACAGGGCAAACGCGATCGTGCGCAGCATTCAAACACGTCGAGCGGCGTGAGAGCTCCTCGATTGGTTATTTACATTTGGCGCATTTTGAGAGCGCATTCCGGCTTACGATCGATGATCGAATTTAAAGTTCCTTGCCCGTGCATCTAACTGCATTCCTGGATAGTAGAAGGCTGTAAATTCAAAAGTGCACGATGGCGCGAGATTGTAGCGGTTTATGTGGGGAGTTCATATCTACCATCTGTCCATCTGTTTCCGGATCCCACGCATCAACACACACAGTTATTTTCATTACAATTGCCGCTAGTATCAGCACCACAGGACGCGAGTATTAGGTAGGGATGTTAATGCCCTGGAGCGATTGGCCATATACCCGGAGGGAAGGCAGTCCCCCTAAATGCGGTACTCCCATGAGAAACAGACAAAAATCGCACAAACCTAAAGTCAGAAGATGTGAGAAAACACAAGGGGATACATTTTGTTATGCATAACAGTTTTCGCATAAAAGTGCTGGAGTGCATTCCAAAAGTGATTTTATTTGGTCAAAAAAGGTTAAAATTTTTTCCTGAAAAATTGCCGAAAGGTGACCAACAAATAACAATCGCTCAAAAATTGGTGAAAATGATTTGGGGGGGAACGAGAGATCCACAGCCAACTTAGTGGGGATTAACGTCCATAATATCAGCACATTGACACCTAAAAACAGCCGTTATTCAAAGCAATATCTCCGGCTTCCTATCTCTTTCAGAGACTACACGTTACGCTGGGAGGCGTTAAGGGTATACAGTCGTACATTCCTAAGTGCAACTCGCCGGGACCGACAAAAAGTTGCACTTACAAAAGCACAATTTCATACACAGCGTAGCGCAGGGACTTTGAAAAAAGTTGCACTTATCAAATGTTGCGCTTATAAGAGTTGCACTTACGCATGTAAGACTGTGCACGCACAACAGTCAGACGTTCCGTGCACACGGGATCATTGCAGCCCGTACAACACTCTATAATATGGTTTGTTACTGTGGCAGCCGTGCACGCTGCTTAAAACGCAGCACTACCATAGTCCGTGTAAACGGCGCGAGGGAGCGAGCAGAAAGCGCCCAGAGGAGTTGTGAAACATGAGCTTGGACTTTCGCAGCAAGGTGTTCCACAAGGTACGCATGCGTCGCCGAGACCAAGGGTCATAGTGCAAGCTAAAGAGAACAAGATACAGAAACACATTATAGACACGTTGTATTCTGCGTCTCAGCTTGCTCTACACTGCTTTCGGAGTTCGCTCATTCATGTAAAACATTAGGACAAAATAATGTTACACTACATATTTTGCGAAGACGCACACCTGATAATGCAAACGCACCGGCGAAGAGGCCGCCGTTGCCATGGCACGCGCCGTCCGCTTTTGATAGGCGAATAGCCTCAAACGTGACAGCTCCACGCTAAATCAAACGCAGTGTGTACCGTAATCGCATTTAGAACATCACTGTGTGGTCTTCCAAACGGTTTCAGATATCCCCTTAGCGGGATTCTGACTTTGAGCAACAGCCCTCCTTTCAGTGCCGAGAGACTGCTTCCGCCGCCATTCACAATCGAGCAGTTGCACTCTCGCCACAGCACAGCAGGTGACGTTCTCACTAAAACTACGGCCTTCTGTAACGCCACTTTCACCCAAAGCTCCAGCCCCCTATCCCTCAAACGTGACGTCATATGTGCGCGTTCCCGTCTATACCTCTGCGTCGTGCGCTTGTACGCCACCACGTAGACAAATGTGTTCTGCGGTACGAATTCAGCCGACGCAGGCATACAATCCCCATTAGCGTGATAGCTGTACTACAATGAGGTCAAAACGCCTTGCTCTATTGCTCGTTTTTCATCATCCTTGGACTGATGTCCACGCTCATTTGTTAATATAGGTGTCGCTCTGGCAGTTTACATTTCACCTTGCAGTCTAAGGTTACAATTATTATATCGGGTGTTCGGTATGAATCACTCTCCTACGGTAGTGTAACAATGGGATCGTCATGGCACGTTAACACTGGCGACCATGCAGTCTACGCAAGTGATTCATACCGAACACCCGATAGATCTGCCTTGTCATAGTCGTCGAAGGAGAGCGACAGCCAGCAAACCGTGAACCAGCTTCTTAACCGAGTGAATAAGTAATTTTCGATGCCTATGTAAATGGTGTATTATGGAACTTTAATAGTTTTTCTACCTTAGACTGCAAGGTGAAATGTTAAACTGCCAGAGCGACACCTATATTAACCAATCAGCGTGAACATCAGTCCAAGGCTGATGAAAAACGAACAATAGCACGCTGCGTATCAATCATCCGGTTTCACTTTCTTCTAGGGCTTTTCGCTCTGCTCAATAGGTAGGATGCTCTGAGACGCCCGTGGGTATCTTTAAACAAGTAGGATGTACAGATCCTCGAGGCCCACTCACCAAAAACAGGTTTCTGGATTTAAAAACAAGTTTTCGCCGTCAAGTTTGATGTCGCTGAGCTCCCTGCAACAGCAGAAAAAAATGCAAAAAATATATGCTTAGCAGCAGGATTCGAGCCCGCGACCTCTTTGGATTAGCGCTAGCCATTTACGACAAAACCAACGATGGCACCAAAGATTAAAAGCATACCATGCCATGATGCCACATACAAAATTTCAGCCGAGTCCGTCAAAGCAATTTCGAATTATGCCAAAGACAAATTTCCATATTGCGTACGTAGTGGGCCTAAAACCAGTTACGACAAAAACCATCGACAACAGTAAATTGTAAAACTATCCATGATGGGATGCGACACAAAGTTTCAGCCAAATCCGTTCAAGCAACCTTTAGTTATGGCATAAACACTTAAATTTTACATGGCAGTGGCCTACTGGATCCGCATTCTCGGGCTTTATTCGGAGCTCGGGACCCACAAACCATACAGCACCTTCAGCAAAAATTTCAGCTCGCTAGCCCTCTTATTTCGACAGTTATCGGGTCCATGGACAGACGTTCAGACACATCCCGCGGCAATAGGCGCATTCACGTGCGTAAGTGGACCTAACAACAGTGTTACCATTTCATCCCCAAACTCGGGGTTACACCCCCGACTCAGGATTCGCAACCTCTGTGGCGACGTGGGAGCTTGGGGGTGAAAAAATAGATGAATTTGACAATTTCGCGGAACAAAATGCAAAAGGAGACAATGGAGTAGAAAGCAGAATGTTCTTTAGCAATTGTTCGCATAAGCAAGTGCTGGCAGATCACATTTCCAAACTGTTTGAGTATTAGCAGTATTTCGTTTTCGCAGCTAACGTCTTGTTTTCTTTATGCGCCATGTCGAGAAATATCAACAGCAGCTTATTTGACGAGAAGTTCGAAAGCGAGTTTCCGGGTATCAAGCGATGCCGGATTGACAAGCATGCGGCGTTTTGCGTACCGTGCAACACTGTCTTCTCTATTGCACTACGACGTCAAGTGGCACTGCGATGGGCCGAGTCACACCAGGAACGTGCGTAATCGACAAATGAAGAACTCTCGTGGGCTTGATAGAACCTTGTCTAACTCTACGTAGCCGCGCTGAGCATACGTCTAATGTCGTGATGAATTCGAGTGTTAAGTGCGCCGATTGTTGCTTTGATGTATGACGTGTTGCTTTGCATTGTGTGTTTGAATGAATTACCTGTTGTACCAATCGCTGAATCAAAAATCGAAAAAATTTCGATTTTCTTTGGGAACGATGGCTCTCTTGAAGAGCTCGACGAGCTGAACGCGAATCTGTGCTCCGTTTTGCAATCATATGTTCCCATGTTGAGATATAGGCCGTCAAAGTTGGTGGGCCACCCAAAAATGTGAGTTAATCGACAGAGTCAAAAGGAGCGAAAAGCCGAACGCGTTTTGGTGCAAACCAATCAACAGTTAGCCGAACTCTGCGTGACAAGGCCAAGTATCTACAGCTGCGCAACAGCGGGACCATTTCGAAAAATTCGAAACGCCAAAAAGCTCTCAGAATTTGAGAACGTCGGTACCGCCCTGCTTCTGTGGTACAACGACTTCAAGTCTCAAAACCCGACCGTTCCGATAACTGGAAACATGCTGGAGGTCAAAGCGAACGAGTTTGCCAAGCGTCTTTATCCCGAGCTCGTCTTTCATGCGAACGACGGAGAAGCAGGACTTGATGAAGACGAAGTTGTACCTGCCGACGTCGACGATGACAACGATTATGTCGAGCATGACCACACGACTTCCACGCTCAAGCTGGACTCACGGGGATTCGTCAATCGTTTCAAGCGAAAACATGGCACTGGTGCAATGACAATGCAAGGTGCGGCATAAGAATAGTAAAAAATAAAAATAATTAATAAAAAAGTAGATACTAATAGTAATAATAAAATAAATTGGGATGTTCGTTTCGGGAAAAATGTTTTGCTTCATGGGCGCCCTGGGGTGCCAAATTTTACCCAATCTGGTCTTGGCCCGAAATTTCCCCACGCGGGTCCGATTTTTCCACAAGGGGCCATATTTGTCCCAAGTTTGTTCCACTTTGTCAAAATTTACACCGAATTACTAGCATAAATGAAACCTAATGAATTTCTAGAAAGCGGTGAGTGTAGGGTATCTCGCGCTCAAAACCCGATCTTCGTCGATTGCTTCTGGGTCACGATCGACGCATGAGAGTCGACTTCACCAAAGGCAACAGAATGTAAGACGCTACTCTGCCTTCCAGTATTCACTCCCAGGGTCCATCTTCAAACTTGTAGTTTCCCTGCAGTGCATATGTGAGGAATCTAAATATCATTTTAAGTTTTTACTTTGATAACAATTACGGGCTTTAGTCTCAATGAATTATAATGAAATTTCTGTTCGATCGTCAGACTAAAGGCATAATCGTTAGCTAAATGAAAATTTAAAATGATTTTTAGGTTCCTCACATATGAGTTACTATGGGTGATATGCAGTGAGCAAGCTTGAAAAAATTCAATTTTCATGAGTAAATTGAGTTTTTCCATTTTTCAATCACGCACTGCGACGTCGCAGTCAGTGACTACGATGAATCACACACCACGGCACGACATACCTACAGTTTGTAACTTCTCCGCTACCAGTGTTGTTTCAGACGTTGCAATATGTATAGTAATGTTTCACGCTCAGATACAACAGTCTTCCTCTCCACTAAGGCTGCGCGTTGCTAGAACCTTAATCTTGTAGGGAAAAATTATGCAGTACATAATGCTAATAAAATTAGCAATCGCTCGAGATTACGGGAATAAATTCGTTGGTTACCATCTTCGATGCAAGGCGAGCAACGCTAACGTTGGAAACTTCATGTTTATCTACAGCATTGACGTGTAAAACTATGAGCATGTGCTTGCTAACACCGAGCACATGCGCAAGCGAAGCGGAAATAGTGCAGAAACTAGCACAAACAGTTGTAGCGCCGACAGTTGTAACGGCAAAGGTGGTGACGCCGACAGCGGTAGTAACACCAAAGGTGATGATGTCAACAGTGGTGACGCCGAAAGTGGTGCCTCCGACAAGGGACCGTGCACAACTGACGTCAGCTTCCGGGGAGGGGGTGGGGGGGGGGGGTCGGCTAAAACTGATTTTGTGTGTTATAAAGGTCCAAAAAGTGCTGACGATGGGGGGAGATGGGGTCAAAAAATTCAAAAAAATAGCTGACGTCAGTTGTGTACGTCCCCCAACGAAACGTGCAAGTAAAGTTTCTTATTTGTGGAAAAAATTCGTTATATATTAAATTAAACTTGTACTCGCTGGTTTGTGCTCGACGACTCTTCTGTTTTCATTTTTTGAATAGTACTCAGCGACGCTATTCAGTATTTTATGGGCTTCAGATATTTCTGTGAGGTGTTCGCTGTTTATATCCATCTCGGCTGCTTCTCCAAGACCGACATCGATGCTTGGTTTCATTTCGGTTTCTCTCCGCCTTGCGGTAATCAGCTTCCGGTCTATCGCGGCGTGCTCTGCATGTCATCTCGGACGCACAGGTTACAGCTTTTACGGTTCACGGTTCAACGCGGTATCCAGGGTTGCACGTATGGATCCCGTCGTTTTTGGCTTGGGTTAGGAACATTGCTTGCTCAGGATAACGGCTTTGCACTTCCGCTCGTTCGTTCGCCAGGACGTAGTGGATCGCCCGATCGCCAGTCTAACGGAAAAGCACTGAGCCAGACAGGTGACCGCTGTCAAGGGGAAAGGGACGTCACAAATGTTATGCCCATTTTCCGTTCATCCAGCACGTATTGTACTAGTGGCTTCATACATGTGCGATAACGGCCGGCGGATACTATCCGGTACCCATACCGGGTAGTACGCGGTATTTCAGTATCCGGTAACCGGGTACCCGGTACGGAGGATCAAAAATACCAGGTACCGAGTACTGCGAATTGTGGTCGAAACTGAACACATTTTTCTTAATTTTTAATCATTTTTCCGAAATGTTCTTCAAAATTTGTAAATTTTTCGAACTTTTTTCATTTTTGCTCAAATTTCGGTTTCGACATTTTGGCATAAATGCAGAATCCATGCGCACGGATAGCCGGCACAGGCATACGTGTAGTGAATTGCAGTTTTCATAAAACGTCAATTTATGTTTTGCATTCTCCCAACTCAAGCGTAATGATCAGCAACAAAATGACAGCTTAGTGATGGGACGAGAACAATTTTTTCTTGTATTTATCCCCTCACATATTCCCTCCTCTATCTCCTAACGTAGCCCATTTTTGTCTTCCTCTATAGTCGACGTCTACAGAACGACCATATCACTATTTCGGGTGTCAAAGACAGATACCCATGAACTTTTCAGGGTGTTCCACTTTTTTCTCAAACACATTCCAAATTTCAAAACATGTTTCGAAAATTTCGTGTTTTTCTGGCAACATCTTTTGTTGATATTCTGCATATGTTGTGTAGCAACCACAGAATTGAGAGTCTTTCAACATCGCTACCCGGTAGTACCCGGTACCCGTACCCGGTGTTTTCAGTTCCCGGTTTAAAGTCAGTACCCGCCGGCCGTTAATGTGCAACCTCCTGCCCTTGGCTTTAACTACTTCATTCCCACTGTAGTAGTCAGAGATGGTCGCGGGCCGGGTTGGACCTCGGAAAAATAATCTCGGGCCGGGCCGGGCCGGGCCGGGCCGCGCCGACCGATCCTCAACCAAGAACTCGTTAAAGAACAGTTTTTGCTGCTGACCTCTGTTCTGCTGCTTTTTCAAAGAAAAATGCTAGTAGACGTGCAGGGCTTTCTCAAAAAGGCACGCAAAGGCAAGCCCGTGCGATTGCTGGATGCGATTCTGCGAATTGTGTTTGGGTCGGGCCGGGCCGGGCCGAGGGCTGAAAAAAATGTTCGGGCCGGGCCTGGCCTGGCCGAGGGCTGGAAAAGAATGTTTGGGCCGGGCTGAGGGCTGGGAAAAACACGTTCGAGCCGGGCCTGGAAAATGCAGGCCCGCGACCATCTCTGACGCAGACACGAAAACACACTAAATTTTAAATGCAACTAAATTAAAAAAAGTTTCGGGCCTGCGCTTCCGCAAATTCCGCGGCGCAGAGCGCGGTGGCCATCACCGCCGAGCTTTATACGCGTCCAACGAGCATGGCTTCGGCGTGGGGATTTAGCTCGCGGCTTGATTTGCCATCGCCGCCTGAAACTTCAGATCCCGGATTTTCACCTGATGCTCTACGAGCGCGTCTGGAACGTCTTCGGGGTTCAAATTCGAGTGGGAAATGCGAAAATATGGATTGGGCAAGCCCAAAAATTAATAAAATTTAGTAACATTCAAAGTTTGGCGTATTTTCGTGTTTGAACATCAGAATTGAAGCAAAACGGAAATATTTTTTTCACAAAAAAATGCTTGAAATTAAAATGAAATATTTTAACTATTTTAACCAGAATGCACACCTTCACTGCAAACTCGTTTACGAGATAATTTGCCGCACGCGTGCCCATTAAAGCGGTAATGTTTATTATTAGTACATACTACAGTTGTTGATGTAGCAACATGTGTCTGAATTTTGAACGCTAATCTGTATTGTAAAAAATTTAAAGAAA
Organism: Prismatolaimus dolichurus; assembly: GCA_034691745.1. Lineage (NCBI taxonomy): Eukaryota > Metazoa > Nematoda > Enoplea > Triplonchida > Prismatolaimidae > Prismatolaimus > Prismatolaimus dolichurus. The sequence goes on along the minus strand of JAQGBB010002698.1, from coordinate 92 downwards.
TAGAATCGAGCCTGCTCACACAAGTTGAGTTGATTCGATACTAATCTGATCGACGACATAAATACAGACGATTCGATTGAAAGTTTTTTCGA
>JAQGBB010002697.1:0-10441 GCA_034691745.1 Prismatolaimus dolichurus | reverse complement strand
GAGAACATGTTCCAGATGTTCCACCTTCTAGAACATTCAACCCCAATAGCCCATTTTCTAATCAATTCCAGGCCTGGACCCAAAGTACCTATGGTAAAAATTTCAGCCTGATCCGCCTCTTTTTGCGGGCGCTAGTTTGCGGACAACAAATGGCGGACGGCGGACGGCAAAAAACGGAGGCCATTGCAGTAGTCTCCACTTACTTGCGTAAGTGGGACTAATAATGTCTCAAAGCACCGAATCTCGTTGGGCAAACGTATCGACCGCTAGATCGTCGCAACGCGTTTAGCAAAACGGAAGCACGTGCTAAAGTAAAAGAAGATTTACAGAGTCCGATTAGCACCTTTACTCAAATGAAACTCTCACCTGCGACCTGTAACTTGATGGAACGCTGCAAGCCGCTCGAGTTCATGCGGCTGAGAGAGGCATTGCGGCACTGCGGCCATCCTGCATGGAGCGCAGCGGAATAAAAAAGACAGCTAAGTGGTGAAGGTCCATTATCTCCCCATTCCCCCTCGGAACAAAAGTTTGCAAGCGTCATAAATAATCCAGTGCATTTTATCCTATGGCTAGAAGATAAAACAGCCGAATGGATTTTGCCTTTCTAGAGTGCTCCTCGCTGTTCCAGACTGTTCCGTCGTGTTCCAGGTTGTTTCTAATGACAAAAAATTTTCTCTACGTTATTTTTTTTGTTTATGCAGGATGCTTTTTGGCTGTGCCGATTCCACTTGTCTATATTTTTTGTTCGTGTTCTTAAACTTTATCCTCATTTTAGGCTTTATATTTTATTTTGCCTTTTTGAATACAAATAATAGAAGATAGCATAAACTAAAATTTTTCAACGTTGTAGCAGCAAAATAAAATAGTTTCCAGTTAGACTTCCTTATTTGAAATACACTGCAGACAACTGAATGTGCAAAACGTTTTTGAGTTTCGTGAAGCGCGGTGATAGCCAATCAGAAGCTCGTTTCCAAAACTTCAAGTAGAGTCAGTTTGCTCGGCACTTTCATGAAGCCAGAACGTTTCAATCGCATGCTGCTGCTAAAAATGGCTCATATGAATTTGGTTTCAAAAGATTTTGCAATCATGGTGGCAGCTAGCGCACATGAACTGTAACTGAACCACGCTTTTCAAGCTTATAGCCGGCGAAAGAAGAGAGAAGATTTGCGGCAACATCGCTGAGCTGAATTTTTAACGCTGCAGAGTAGACCAAAGGTAAATGTGTTGATATTTATGCGTAAATTCAAATGCTTACGTTGTCCACTACTTTCCATCAGAGACGCTATGTTGACGGTGTCGCCGAAGAGGCAGTAGCGGGGCATGCGAATGCCGACCACTCCTAATTAATGACTAGCGTGTACACATAGCAGTCGTTACACATTTTTTCAGTCGCGTTTCCTCAGATTTAAATTAGAACAAGAACAATCTATTTACAAAACTGGTTTTTAAAACATAAAAAATTAATTTTAATTTTGTTTTAAATTTACGATGAAAATTAAAAATTCGTTTCTAATCACAAGAAGTAGAAATCGTGTACCTGCTGTGACTGGTCCACTGTGAACGCCGATGCGAACGCGAAGTGCTTCAGTCGGTCTATGTGGTATCTTGAAGTCGTGTTCCACCAACTGAAAATTGTTTGAACAATATTATTGTTATTTTTTTCGGCTGGATTATGCCAACAACTTTTCTGATATGAAGCGAAACGTCGGCAATTTCTTTTACATGGCGCGTTCCGTTTCGTTGCGGAACACCGCTGACGACTATGTAAGCATCGCCGATGGTTTCAACCTTTGAAAAACTTAACGCTGTTTTTCGATGGTCAAACGGTTAGAGAACCGGAAGAAATAATCACCTTGTAGCAATCATATTTCTTCAAGATCTCATCGAAATGTGAGTAAAGTGTGTTCAGCATGGTGACCACCTGAAAGGGTGTACTCCCGCTCGAGATCACCGTGAACGAGACGATGTCCGAGAAGTAGATAGTCGCCATGTCGTACGATTCGGGAGGCACCGCTTTCCCTGCTTTCAAGTCCGCAACAACGGATCTGCACAAATATTGCACAATTTAAAAAAGACATTACATTTTTTAAATTGATAATTTGATTACGTGACCATAAAGCCGCTTGGACGTACAATGGGAGCATTTCTCTCAAGAGTGAGTCGGACTTCTCGCGTTCCATTTCGACGGCTTGCGTCCTCTCTCTGATAGTCTTCTCTAGTCCCTCGGTGTAGTTCTCCATCATCGTGACAATGTGCTCGACAACGTTGGACTTACTGTAAATTACAAACTAAGATTTTGATGATTTTATTCCAAATGCTTCCACACGTCCTCGTTTTACTATGCTTTAGTTAGTTTGTAAACGGAATTCTTGACCGATCCAATATGCGGTCGACTCCACGGATCTTCCAACCAACATTGCTCGAGAAGTGCCCCAAATTCATCTTTCTTCAGATCACCTCTGCTTTCAATGTTCGGACGTAGCGTTTGCGCCACTGACGGTGGATAGGCGATTCGATGAAGAATTTCTGTACAAAAGTTTACTGGTCAAATGCGCAGAAGTTGCGTGCCAGAAGCTACCATTTGGTGAGAGGTGAGTTTCGGTGAAAAGCTGTTCTCGCGTCAGAATTTCGAGGACGACGTAGCCAAACGAGTAGATGTCGGTCTCCCGATTTCGAACCGTTTTTTGGCCTTCGAAGTAACAGCGGAGACTTTCGGGCGCAAAGTGCAGCATATCTGTAGTTTTGCAAATTATAATAATTTTATTAAATTTTACAAGTTGAGACACAGATCAGGCGAAGACGCGCACATTGTGTATTCGGTAATTCGTCGTCGTTTCTAGAGCTCAAGTGTTCCTCTTTCTTGTAGCCTTCGCTGAGAATGGGCAAAATATCGATGACACCGAAGTCCGTTAGTTTAAGTACCCAGCGGCTATCGAGAACGCAATTGGTCGTCGTCAGCGCACCGTGGCATACGAGAGGCGATTTGTGCAAATACTCCAAACCCTCAAACGGTACCACTTTAATAAGAATCAAAAGAAATTAGCAAATATTTAGTGTGTAAGCTTTAGTGCTTCGTGGCTTTCCATTTTTTAACTTTTTTTGAGCTAGTTCCCTTATTGTGAGAAAAACTATATCACATGTAAAAGTGCACATCCTATTGTGCTTCAAGTTGCTGTTACTTATTGCTGTCCTGTTTTATCTACGTTGAAGGGTTACACCTGAAAATGTGTGTAATTGATTCCAAACAATATGTAAAACAAAATTCTAATCCTGTCTTTAAGATTTTTATTGGTAGTATTTATGCAAATTTTGGTTTAAGAAATGCTTTTAAACCGTTTTTGGTAAAAGCTTGAGTTTATGTATGCTTTATAACAAGTTTAGTTGTGGGTAAACATTTTTAGTTAACTAAAGGAATTGGCAAAGTCAAATGTGGCATCCTGCCTACGGCAAAAAAAAACAAACAAAAAATGATGTGCTGAAACACCATGGAGCACTCTGGAGCACGCAGGAACACAAGGTATTTCATGACGCTATGCGACATACGGTACTGTATATCTCTGGACATTTGCTAACGTCTGTCGGCTAGGGCATAGGACGGATGCGGTAGATATGGGGAAGAAGGGAATAGTCTCTATGCGAATTGTAGGCTTTTTTCTTACGCGCTGCGTGCTCCAGGCAAGATGCAAAAACAAATTCTATCGCTCATTACCACTTACCTTTACCAGATCTTTTATCATCGATGCTCTAAAGTTAATCTCCAGTTTGATATCGTCGTTGAAGAGGACGTCTTCGAGACTACCGCGAATGCAGTAGGACCAGACGATTAGCGCCGACGGGCTTCGAGCATCCATTGCAATCCCAAGAAATGTGTTCACGTTTTCGTGCCTCGCGTCTTTCAGCTAAAACAAAAAATTGGCTGGTGTTTGAAATTTTAAAAACGTAAATTATAAAAGTTAGAAAATTCTAAAAGATACCGTTTTTAAATGCACGAGTTCGGATCGTCGAAAATTAACTTCCGCTTTGTTTTTGGGCACTTTCTTGACAACAACGGTTTGCCCTCGATACAGTGCACATCCGGCAAAGTCGCCTCCGGATTTTGCGCCCAGATTAGTTGCTTTTGATGATCCGTCGTCGGTGACATCAGCTTCCTGAATGGCAGACGTACTTTCTTGCAAAATTGATAACTGGCTACCGAGGCGATCGATAAAGCTCTAAAATTCGTCTGCAATACAGTAAGCCCAAAAAAGCACAGTGCAAAATTTTACGCCTGTCGCTCGACTTTTTGAGATCATATGAATGTCTGTCGGATCAAGTTTCCAAATCAGGCTCATCAGCTCCCGTTCAAAAGTCATCTGACTAAACCGAAAATAAAACGGACGTATAACCTTTGAGAAAAAAATTTAACAAAATTATTCAAGGTTGTAAATTGCGAAAGACCTGTTGTTACGAAATTACCGTTGTCTATAAATGCAAAATGCAGACGGAAGAAGGAGAACGAGAATTCCCAGAACAACACCGATGCCAATGTACGCTGCAATTCAGCAAAAAAGTTGTAATAAAAATCGAATAAAGAAATCGATTTTACTTATTAAACTTAAAAACAACGTTGTTTTATTTTTTATTTTGTTGAACAAATTATTTTACGTCTTACCATCGACGCCCAAAAGTTGTACCTGTGTCTGATGGTGGAATGCAAAGGTTATCGAGAAAACCGCATAGTGGAAAAGCCCTCGGGGCGTAACCGTACGGCCAATAAATTGGCCGCCACAACTGTACTGACTGGATGAAGAAATAGATTTTTACTTTAATTTTCAAACCATAGACCGCTTTCCAGAATAACTGCTTTACCGCAGATCCGGCACCGGAAGTGTTAAGCGAGAGGATTGTGATTCGCATCGCCGGTGACACATTTCCAGTTTGATCGAACTGAAGGACATCGAAAATGCCTTCACGTTCAGCTGTCGACGTTGTGACAACTGGTCCAGTAACGCCTGAATACATACATTTCCAGATTATGCTGTGTTTTAATTACCAATAGCGTTTAGACCTTGAAATTGGCGATTTTTCATCAGATTGAACATGACATGACCTGAGTGATAGGCCGTAGAGTTTATCGACAAGCTTGAGTTTAGCGCAAGTCCATAAAGGTACACTGCGTCGTGAGCGAACTGAATGTTTCCCGACGTCTAGATCACAAGTTCAACTACACGGTGCTATTGGCGTTTAGAAATTCTTTACATCAGTTAAGAAACAGATCACTTTACCGTAACGAGAAGAATTCAAATTATTTAATATTTATTTATTATTAGCAAGTATTTTTGAGCATGTTCGTTTCACCAAGATTGGAGGTGGAATAAAAGTGAGTACAACTTTGCGAAACTACTTGTATTGTCGGTTCAAAGCTGTTCCAATTTTTAGCTCTACGGGTAAGAAATAAATGACAAAGTTTTCTACAAGATTTTTGTGACAATGCATGGCATTGTGTTCCACCCAGTTAGAGGCGTCTTTCTATAAAAGTAACCCCTCAGGATTAGGGTAAAGAGCAAACTTGCCACATTCGGCGTTGTTGGCGGAAGATTGAACGGCGGTTCTTGGAGAGTTTGCCAGACTTGTATATTGAACGGATTATATGTTGTGTAATTACCACCAGCAACGTTTACCTACACAATTCACTTGTTGATTAATAAAAAAATTTCAATTTTTGTTATCATTTAAGCGCATACCACGAGCACATTTTTGTAAGCTTCAGACGCAATCACATCGAAACCATCGTCTGTGGGAAAAGCAGCCCAGTACGGGAGCGGATCGATTGTAACTTTTAAAATCCATGGAATGACGTAGATATAGTCGCCTCCGGTCATGTTCGCTTGGTAGAGTTGTAAAAGAAGTTCTCGAGCGTCGCGAGGACCAGGACCGTAACATATCACACAGACTGCACAAGATTGTAGTTTTGTTACATTTATGAACATATTTTATTTTCTTTTCACAGCTTATACAACACGTCGAATAAACAAAAATAAATTTATTGATATTTTAAAATTCACATTTTTTTCAATAAAATATTGCATAACCTTTGCTACTACACAACTTGATATTACTGCATTAAACAATTTTTCTAAACATAGTCTTTAAATATTTTAAAAGGAGTTCATACTAAAATGTTATGACAAATTGTTTTTACAAATTTGACATTTACCTCGCGCTGAAGCAGCCAACTGAGGCAATATAGTCTTCGGGTCATTCACAGGATCGTTGATTATCCACGCGTTCACCATTGTCAGCTGTGGCCAAGACGGTAAAATGCTAAGGAATGGAGTTGCGAAGAGAAGCCCGTAAACGTTGTTGAAGTAGATGAAGTCGAACTGCGTCCAGTTGAAGTAGAGGAGAAGGTTCAGCGTGGCGATCACGTTCGTGTCGATGCTGAACGACGTTCGAGCCGTTGTCTGGTAAATCGTTTTGTTCTCAAGCACGGTGTCTGAGGATCCAGAAGTAACCAGGCTCAGATCCCACAGCGTAGCCGCGAATAGACCAATAGCGTCAGTCGCTAAAATGGCAAGCAGCCTATTGTAAGTGTACTCATACAGTGTCACTTCCACAACTGATGTTTTCTCTATACCGTTAGAGCAGACCGGCGGCACCATCATATGTGGTTGAAAATTTTTGTAGCACGAGTATGCAGCACCGACGCCTGCACTCGAGCAACCGGCATAAGTTGCAATTCTAAATTGCAACATACTTTCTCGTCGTCTACACTTTGGTGTTTAAATTTAAAAAATTTGAGTACGAGAAAGTGATCGAACGAGGTAGAATTTCGTCGCTGTACAGACGATTCACAGCGATCTTCATAGCCGCCGCTTGATTCATGTACGGATCTGGCTGTGATAGGATTGAGCAGACGCGGATGTTCATCGATACAGCTATCGACTGATTCGAGGCCGCCGTACTTGCGATAAGTTGCGAAACAGCGAAAGTCAATAGGTAACGCATGATGAATTGCGTTTTATTACCTGAACCAGAACAAGAATCACTTGGAGATACTGGTGTGATAAACTCCATATTTCTAAGCCTCCGTTGTCAAGTTATCTACTTACTCTGATGAGACTTGAAAGTTTTAAGAAGCGTTATTGGCGTCTTTCAGTTAAGTTTGAAATTTGTGGAGAAAGACAAAGAAGCTGAAGTTGTACGGTAGTCATTGCAAGCTATTAAAGTCACGTCGAAAGCGGAACTGCATCGGAGTCGTAAGATCAATGACGCACGACTCGGTCGTCTCCCGCAGCTTGCGCAACGTGCGCAAATCTGTACAACTTTCACGTGGCAAGAAAGATTGCAGGATCTCTTGTTTCGCTGATCACTCCCTCCTACGGGGTACTTACGCGTTTGTGATAGCTTCTCCCACGCTGTTTTCCTGATGAGATGATTCCGAAAATAAGCAGAATCTTGGCATGGTGGCAACTAACATGAATCGGCGCTCTATTCTCGTAATTACTAACTCAGCTGGTGCCAACTCTTGCACTCACTCTTCAATTAAGTCTACCACGCTGATAGCACCTGTTTCAGTGTACCACATGCCGTTTCATTAGTTCGTTCGTCGTAATAAAGAGCGCCCATGCGTACGAGGATGACGACGATCTCATCGACGACTACGGCGGCAGCTGGCGGCCTACCTTCACCTACCTGAAGCCTAGCGTGAAGAAGCGTGTAAAGGCGCACCGAGGCACGCTCGAGCTTCTCTGCACGATCTGTGGCCTTAGGGAGAAAACGAGTCAAACGTCGCCGTTCTGCGTCGTCTTTACTGCCACGTATGTCATTGACGCTGATTGGTTTGTGCATTTCGAATTTTTATTGAAAATTGCCTCATATTTGAGAACATGGGCTCTATCCGCGTTGAACACGATTCTTGTGTTGAAGTGCCACATTCACACTTTCTCATGCATTGTTATTTGTAGCACATTCACGCCGAGATCGTCCGGAACAGCAGCTTGGTAGGGCATCCTCGCATGTTTCCCCTCCCCCATTAAAGGGCTGCCGTAACCGTAACCCCGACTCATTATGTAGACGTGTAGCCAATGTCGGCTACGATTCTGCACCGACGCTGAGCTTTGCGCACACTCACGACAGCGCATAATGAGCATCATCTGCAGAGAAACATCAAGCAGCTCCGGTGCGAGGATTGTCGGCCGATCGCGCTTCGAGAACTCGATGCGGCGAAACAACGCACAAAGCCAAAGTGGCAGGCGAGTCTACGACGGGTGACGTTTCGCAGCCGTAAGGATATTCGGCAATTCTGCAGATTAAGCCCTCTCAGAGCAACACTTGTGTGATAATTGTCCGCTACTGTTTGCCAGACATTTGAGCATTGCTGCTTCTTGCGTTGCGGCGACAGCGTCAATCGCCAGCTTCACTGTAGAAGAACCATTCCCTACTTTAATAATAGTTGCTGCATTCGATTTTTCGACGTGCATAATCAAAAATTTTTATTCGTTTCGATTTCTATACTAATGACGTCAAAATTTTCTTCGTCGATGCTTCGGAACTCTTTGATTTTGATTTACTAAAAAAGTCGTACCCTGTACTGACCACTGACCGCCAGCCTTTAGTGCTACAATTGTCCGCCACACTAGTGTGATAATTGTTCGCCACTTTCGTGTTGTAATTGTCGGCCGCACAAATAGGGTCGGCAAAGACGAAAGGCGTCTTTCCACGAAACAAACCAAACAAAACGACTAGTAGTTTTACAAAGCTTTCTGGAACACTTTGAAACACCCTGGAACAGCCTGGAACACAAGGTGTTCCGCGACCACAACTGTGCGTGGTATGCTACCTAAATATTTGCATTGACAGACGTGCTCCTTTATCACTAGAACGCGCCAGTGTTCTTTTTCAGACCGGGGCGGGTCATAGTGGTGTTAGATGCAAAAGACATTCGAATTTCGTAAGTAAAAGAAATGCTGCAATGTTGAGTTTCAAAAGTGACCTCATTTCTGAACGTCATCCGCTAAATGTGCATCTAAATTCGTAACTCAACAGGCCAGTCTGTGTAGAAAGAGACACATAATCTCAAGTCGAAGTTCCATGCGTGGCACGTGAGAAATCATCGTCACTTCGAAACGCTGACATGCGGAAACAGTGTAAGCTCATACTTCCATGTGCTTTGCCTACTGCGCTTTGATTGATCGGTTTTCAAATTATAGTAAATTTCTCGTCTCGATTTTTAGTCAAGGCCTGCTCGCGATGCTTGTCGCCCACGCTGTCATGTCCGACACTCTAATCATGTCCGACACTCTAATTCTGGTAAAGCCGCATGTGTACACATGGTAAATGATTATAAACTATTGGAGAACGTGTGCCAGCTCGTTCTGGGGTTCGCGACCTCCGCAACGAAGCACTCATCACCCGTTTTTGTTCTTCAAAAAATGGGAGAAGTGTGTGAAGTTGTAGATGCTTCTCTAAAACACTAGGATAACCTGAACAAATGATACAAGTTTCATCGGCCGCAAGTGTACTCGTCTAGGATGTCGTTCAACGTTACACTCAAGAGCGACTTTTTATAGCCACTTAGTATTTTTAGGCGCGGCCCTCACCGATTTGGCCGAAACTTTGCAAAAACGTTCGCCAACCCGTCCCCGTAAATCGCTAATAGCCAGTTTGTCGAAATTCATCCACGTCTTTTCTAGGCGGTGCACACGTATAAAGTCACGCAAAAGTTTTGGACCCCTTTTCGTCCCTGAGCAATAGAAGCATTCCGACTTGAGAAGAACGCCAAACACTACTTCTGGAACACTTGAGATAACCATGGAAGACCCTCCTCTTGCCAATATCGGCTGAGTAAGGTCGACTGACGTGCTGACAGTTTTTTTCCCTGACGAGCTGACGTGCGGTTTGAATGAATGAAAAGCTGGCGAACGCGGAAGTTTTTGCTCACTTACCGCAATCATCGCGAGTCGCGTAATTAAATTTCCCGCTTCAGCGTCAGCGCCCGCCAACGGCATTCTTTCGAGACCACGCTAATCGTTTTCTTGCGTCAAATTTGATTAAAAAGTTTCAATATGTCTGACAGTCACGTGCGCCGATGACGCAAATCGGCGGCTAGCAGGCAAAGCAAAAACAACTTTCGAGCAGTGACTCTTTTCTCGATTAGAAGAGATGTCCGCCACGCTCTGCGAATGCGACTCTGATGCCGAGAATGACATCAAAATCGACGACAGTAAGAATGATCGTGGTAGCGCCGCGAAAACTCCAGCAACGACTTCCGCTTCTGCGAGAGCGCGACGAGCACATAGCTGGGATAGTGCCGCGCAGCCGCTAGCGATAATCACGGCGGAGTCGGCGGCGACGAACGGGAGCTGCAGTCCAATGTCCACGGCCTCGGCTGAATGCGTCTACTGCGGAAACTGGCACTGCACGCTGCGAAAGTGCGCAAATTGCCGATGGGTTTCCTACT
>JAQGBB010002696.1:0-10442 GCA_034691745.1 Prismatolaimus dolichurus | reverse complement strand
ACCAGTTGCCAACTTGCCAATGGTACACCTGCACTGCTCACACCGTCCGCTAACTTTTGTCCGCGGGGGATAGGTGGGGATAAGAGGAGATACGGGGAGATAAGGGAATAATCTCTGTTTGACCGTATAACTATCCTTTTGCTTACACGCTTCGCGCTCCAGGCAGGATGCAACAACAGTAGTTAGCTATTGTTGTTCTTCTCATTCTATTCTCAGTAGTAGCTATTCTCACGAAACGACGACGTTATAAACGTAGTAGAGCGTCTTGCGGCGAACGTGAATGAAGAAAGCGACTTCGAAATACCTAAAAAAAGCAGCTGAATCTTTCAAATTTTTGAAACAATTTTATTAATTTCATTTTTTTAATTAATCTGGCCAATTACTCGCCGCTTACGACGTAGTTAGTTACATCGACGTTTAGGCTTCGATTCGCAACGTTAACTTGAAAGCCTATGCAGAATTGGAAGTCAAAGCAAACTCAGGTGTTAAACACGCTGCAAAAAGTTAGTTTATAGCATCTTGAAAAACGTTACTATAATAAGTCCAAGCCAAATCTCAAAAAGCACCTAGAAGTGTCCAAACTTGTGGGGTGAAATAATTGTCCACATTTGCTTCACGAAGCTCTGTTTTCAAATGCATTTTTGTGAGTCGAAGGGAAAATAGGTGACATCCATTTTGCACGTTGAGCGTAGTTGCGTCGGCACGGCCCATAATACCGTTCCGTCTGAAAGGTAGACTGCGATTCGCATGAAAAACTTTCTAGCGACGACTTTACCAAACTGAAGCATAGCCCTTGTTTTCATATATCCTCGTGCATAATCGTCAGCGTTGTAATATCTGAAACAAAACCAACTAGGAGTCTCAGCTTCCGGAACATCAGGGCTTCGTTTGGCCGACGAATATTGACGTGAGCATGCATGCGTGTGCAGTTTTAGCATGGAGCGTCATAGTAGACAGTCGATCGCACACAGCCCTCCCCTCGGTGAGCTGAGTTCCTTTTCGGCAGCCTTGCTATCAGCCTCGACCCGATCTTAGTTCTTCGCAGGCTCTGAAGTTCTCCATCTTTCTTCGTCTTATTGCAACGTCCGATAAACAGGCCTGCAGCTGTTCCGACGCCAGCTTGAAATGGTCGTCAGCGATGTTGACCTATCGTAGGTACTTTGCTGTGTGTATTATACACGTACTGTTGTACTAAAAGTAATTGAAGTTCGTATCTGATTGGTTGCTACTCGTTGTGCGATTTGAAAACATGCACGTATGCACGTGTGCAACACGTTCTGTACCGAATGAACACGGCTAGAAAGATCGCCGGTCAGACCTCCATCTTCATGCGCTTCCGCCGAAAATCCAAAGTAATAGCGGACGATGAAGTACTCCATACTATTCCAGAACACTTTGTAGACTTGATTTTCCCTACGTGAGGATGCGTGCTGCTTTGCCTGTTTATCACCTCCGCTATTTTCTGGAGAATAAACTTCCTCACTTTGACGCATTGTTGCAACCAGAATCACCCTTTTACCTTTCGGGACCTCACACTTAAACACGACAGCGGTACTCGAAAGAGAGACCAAAGGCGGCAAGTATAATATACGAACTGGAGTATAGTAAATTCCGCATGCACGATAAATGGTGTCGGGGCACGCGTATATTATACAAAAGAACGGAACAGCAAAAGTCCTAACGCCCGGCCGGACTCATCCAGTCTGATCGCGATTCGGCTCCACGGTTCTTAATACCCCACGGCTAAATGACTCTGAGGTAGCAAACCGGCAAACACCTCATTTTAGCGCAATGCCACTGGGCTGCACTGTGAAGCCAAGCAATCCCACGCCGACATTACCCGACGGTGGCACATTGCCCCGACACCGTGGTTCTCCCATCGCCCCAAAAACCGACACGCACCCTGTACTGTACAGCGCGTACTGGTAGACTAGTCCAACATAAGCACGAACAATCAGTCGAAGGATTGCACTTGAAATGGGCAACTGAGAGAAGAGCCCGCCGCGAAAAGACGCCGTACGCACAGCAGACGCAGACTGCAGCAAAGCATGCGGACAAAACGGCAAAACAATCACATAAACGACGTCCGCGGTTGAGAGAACTCTTGAGACCGCACGCACACGGCAGCAACACTCAAAGCAGTGACACGGTCGAAAAGCGGACAGACGGACGAGACGTATCATTTGAATGTACAACGCAACACATGTACGTATAGCATCTTGCCGAATATATTAGCGTGTGTTAACTTAACACTGCACGAGCAGCGTGCTGACCAACTTACAATAGAGCAGCAAAACAAACATCTATGCAAGTACAGTACATAGCAAGCAGATGGCACACGAACGACCACAAATGCCTGCCTCCGCGAGTGTTGCTAACGAGCCAGCACTAATAGCTCAAAGAACGAACGTACCGCGCCACAAAATAAATACTCAAGCAGCAAACAAGAGCAAAAAAGAACACGCATAAACTAACTCACGTGTCCGTCCAACATATACTGCCCATCTTCACAACAAGGACAGAAAGATTCCCAACAATAAAGCTATACCAATATCGCCCGTCCGATCAGTTCTCGACTGACTCAACCGCACAACATTCAGTGTGAAAGAGCAAAAACGAGTCCAACAGAGCCATCTCCTTAAGAGATGCCAACAAAAAATGCATAACCGATCCCTCGAGCAGACCATTCACACCGCAATCCCAGAAGATCCAAGAATCGCTCTCGAATCAGTTCGCCTTTGCGCCTCAGCTCCCGTCGCCTCCCCGGATGATTCCTGTCCAGGCGGCGACGAAACTGTCCTCAATCTCGCACTCTGTCCCACATTCTGTTGTTCAAACCGCTGCATCGCCGTCACAAAAGACTGGGGCCGCTTGGTTCCATCACTACCAAGTCCACTCCCAACCTGTCCACCAGTGACAGCCCCATTCGTCGCAAGCCGTCTCGCAGCCGCTCCCGCCAGTTTCTGTCCGCCACTGATCCTCAGCGGTGCAATAGCGTCATACGAAGAACTCTTCGTCGGACTAGTTCCCGAATAAGTACTCGTTGCACCGCTCACCGGTCGTCGAGGAGAGGGAATCGGTTCGTCACAACGTCCATGCACGGCTGGTATTTCGAGACTATTTGTCGAAACAAGGGGATACGCAACCCTCGAGGTGCCCGCCGACTCGTTCGCACCATACTGCAAACGACGCACCATTGCATCCTCACTAGCGTTGCCGTAAGTCGCCCCCGAAAGAGCATAAGAAGAAGCCGACGTAACAGCGGCGGATGTAACCGAACCGGACGTTGACGCAAGTGGTAGAAAAGTGCCACTCGAATACCCACTAGAAGATCCGACACCATTACTCTCGCTGTTAAACGGTGGCGACAAAGACTGTTCAAACGAAGGTACGGCCGACGCGCGCGTAATCGCGTAACTGCCAGCACCACTCGAATTCATCGGGGCAGAACGTAACCCTGCCGTAGCTTCCCGCATTGCCGCCCAATAGCGTTCATTCGCAGGCGACGACGAACGGGGAGTTGTACCATCGGGCAGTCCACCACGACTGAGTCGATCGAAAGTGACACCACTGAGACTGGCGCCATCGCGATCGTAAAGATTGCACTTCGAGCCGTCAACCGTGTTCATCGACGGTTCGTGGAGAGGTAAACGACGTGAGACTGTCGGCGATGTGTTCGCACTCGATAGAGCTTCGTGACTCAGGCTATTCGTTCCGACTGTCTCGGCGTCGAGGGGTCTGCGCACAGGGGTGAGCTAGAACGAAACAGCAGAATATACAGTTGCAGAAGTACGTACTGTACACGATCGAAAGACGCACCTTTGTGTACTGTACAGACGCATCACCGATTGAGTTCTTGCCATCGACGGCGACGTAGAGTAACTGCGTATTGCCACTACCTTGGGGTCGGTCAGAACGACCGTACGGGCCGCGCTGCTTGCCCAGATAACTTAGTGGCCTGAACGAAATTGTATGTACAGTACATGTACAACACGCGGAGAAAGAAACGTACTTTGGATACTGCGGACCGAACAGGACGGCCATATTCACAACGCAGCCCCTCGTAAACGGGTTGTAACCACTACGGAACTTGCCCGTTACCTATAAGACGAGATTTATTGTTTATGCAAAATAATGCATCTATCTGTGCCCGCATATACCTGTTCGTTCGTTGTTCGTCCCCGTGTGACAAGCACGATATGAAAACCAGTGAGGCCGACAATTGGAACAAACAGAATTGTACATAAACCCATAATGACCATGGAGCCAATATTCGCAGCTGTGAGCAACTCGGTCCTGGAATGAAAGAACTTTAGCTAAGCTCATGAAAGAAGTACATTGATTACTTGTTGTGCAGCGTGTAAAATAGGCAACAGAGAAACACAGAGAGCATATGAAGCGTTAACGAGATGAGAAAAAAGAAAAAGTAACGATAGTTCCGCCTGCCGATACAGTTGTTCACCCATGGGCAGTGATGGTCAAACGTCTAAACAATGTAAACGAATCTGTTTAGGGACATCGGCAAGAGGGCTATGAGAATACATATGGCTGAAACAGAATGTAAATGATTTATGGTAAGCAAAGAGCGCGCATCTGTGCGCGAGACATACCTCGATGCAATGATTGCAGACTGAGCAGTGCGAACAGCGAGGTGGTCGGTAGAAATGGCAGGTCACACACCATTTCATGCGCACTGTGATGCCGTTAATCTCGACGTTTTTGTACAACGGTGCACGAAAATCGTCTTGCGTGTCCTCCGCCTCTGAAGCTGCAGGCAGCAAAACGCGTTGAGAAAAAGGTGGACGAAATGCGACTGAGAACTCTTTATCTACCTTTTGGAATTACGCCCGGGTCCATTACAGTTGCAAGAGTAAAGTTCGCGATAACGAACAGAGTTACCAGCGACTCGTACACAACGATCCATACAGACAAGTATTGAATTAAAGGCGGAATTCTAAACATGTGATGTAGATTTGAGAACAAACGTCACCACAAGATAGCTTACGTACATGAGATAAAAGAATGTCCCCGTAACGGCAAGCAGAAGAAACCAAGCCACGCTAGCAGGAACGAACTGAGTGATCTTTACCATACTGCCTGCGTCTAAAACAAATTTCAACAAGCACAAGTCTACAGATTTAGTCTAATACACGCATATCGGCAGTCCTGTTGTGCCGGGATATACCTGTTTCGCGGCCAAGCCTTCTAAAGCCACATAGCCTAACTGAAGTAAAGTTCGAAACGCCAGAGGACAGCGCAAAAATTCGACACCATACACTACGCTGTAGTGCAACCGGGGACGCAAAGCCGTCGACAAACGCCGTATTATCCTAACTTTGCGAAACCCAAAAAGTTCATGGACACAATAAAGCGCCCTCTCCGCACATCTTATTACGTCCATGATACAGTATTCCATTGTCAAATAAATGCTTTTAGTCTCCAGGGTGCAAGAACTTTACCACTTGCTGTCGATAGAAGAGCAAAAGTGAGTAAGCGTACTCGGGATTTCAAGCGGCTCGAAAAATCAAGACCATTTTCAATCGGCGTTGCCGATCACGCCGACTTTATACGCTGTTAAAAATTCATGCTTAACTAGTAGATACACGATAACACTGCCTGGGATAACTCATGCAAAAAAACTGAAACATGTATGGTGGTTAGCGGGTGCGCGAATATTTCCCTCTCCTTGTTAGTAAGTCATGTAAGTCAAAATTTCATCAAGACGACTTTTCCGCCCAGAATTGACTTGTAAAGTTTGGACCTTTTATTTCTGTTCGAAGCGTCGACTGGAGCTTCTTACACAGATAAAAATTTATTTGAATCACAGAAAACAGACGCCTAGCATGAACAGAGACAGGTGCAGATAAAAGCAAACGACACACTGCATGGTACGAAAATATCCCAATTAGATGACATACACTACGATAGGTAATGCATCAAACAGAGTACAAATGGCACTTTCACTGGAAGAAGGGGGCAAGAGCACTTTCTATAAACTGTCCAACATCAATCACGCCGCACCATTCGCAAGTGTCCGCAACTGTTTAACAACCGTATCCAATAATTTCTTCTTGTCCTTATCCTTCGACTTGCTAAAAATGCTCCTCTTTCGATCGCACTCAATCATCCTAGCAGAGTGAATGAAAATACAACTGCACAGCACTGAACTGCTTCCCTGACAAAGACGCTTACTTTTCGAGAACAATAATCGCCGCAGCCGGACTGACCCGAACATACTTGCTCTTCTCCTGACCAAAGTCAGCCAAATACGCGGACCAATCCCACGTCATGAACAGATCGAGTACCTGTAGATACAAACCTGTTAACCTTCAGTCTTGAGTCCTTCCAACTAACCTGTCGCAATTCGGCGAAAGTGAGCGACAGTGTCTCACCGTCGAGACCAGGTACCGGACATTGACTGGCGAACACTAAAAAGAGAAAACAGATTCCGACACTCCGAATGTGCAAACTAGAAAATACATACATTCGCACTGAATAACATCCAAATTGAACTGTTCCATCGCGCCCATCGTCAACGACTTGATATCAGCGTCAAGTAATATCTTCATCAACGAACTCGCTAGGTGTTTACAAGCATTCATACAGGCCGCTCGAGCGAGTGATACCTGAAAAGGACAAAGTTCAGTTCACATGCATAAGGATAGAATGTACTGTACATACGTACAGGCAGATTAGTGAACGACAAGAATGTACTGTTGAGAAAGGCAATCAGATCGACGATAAACCCGCTTGCCTGACCGGTCGGTTCGGTGAGGTCCCAGTCGTAATTAGCTAAAGTCATAGCAAGTTCTTGCATGGGTACACACTGCGAATGTACAAACGGGAAATAAGAAAAACTAAGTGTACAGAACGACAAACTCACCCAATTCAAGAAAATCGCTAATCTTTCTATTTAAAGCATCGTAGATTTGTTGTTCGACCTCAGTTCGTGCATCCTGCAACGAAATTCTCCCTTCAACTTGCCGAGTCTGTTCACAAAACCGTACAACATACAGTACATAAGCGAGCACATACCGCGAACATGTAAGCACCTTGCTTGAGCTTAACAGCGTGCGCACTTGATTGAGTAGCACTAAAGATAGTAACTTGATGCAAATTCAGTCAAAAAGTAACATCATTGTAGTTGTAAACCGACCCGGTCAAACTCGTAATATATTGTTCCAACGAATCGCAACTCTTTTCCAAATAGCCAATATTGATGGTAATCTGAACAAGCTAAAAGCGAACAAAAAAATATAAAATGCACGAACACAACGTACAGTACATACCTGAACAAGCGTCAAGCGTCGATTAGCAACTAAAGCTTTAAGACTTCCACTGATACGTTCGAGTAGAACATTCGTATAACGACGAACCGTATCGTCCACATCTGTTTGACTGCAATAAACTTCGCACATGAGATAAAATATGTATATAGACGAAAAACCCACCTCAATCCGAGATCTTCCGTAAACTTCAAACACTCGCCGACATACTCCTTCACCTGATCATACATCTCCGGCAGGAAGTTCGAGAATGGAAACTTCTTCGGAAACTTTTCCTGTAGGAATACAATTGAATCTTCATTCAATTCCATCCACTCGCCGATCTCACCTGTTCCAACGCTTTGTGATAAATGGGAAACCGTCTAACAACACTTCTAAACTCCTCCTCATTGTCGACCATAATCGGCGTGTACGTATCCGTGCGCATAATCTCATCAAAACGAGAACAACATTCAGTCATCAATATCTCGTTGTACTGATCTCTGTATAAGGTATAACAAGTTCATCTAACAGTCATCGCCTCAAAGATTGCAACTTGCCTGAAGTTCTGCAGTAATCGATAGAAAGCCTGCACTTGGAAGCCATAACCCTAAAAGCCCACCAACCAGTCATTTTCTGCGCCAATCCGGAGTGGGACTCACTTTGAGCGTCAGTGCAAACAGAAGTATAAACTTCTTAATCGTCAGCATCACCTTCGCATCAGTACAGTTACCCTAACCAAAGAGGAGAAAATGCAAAGACTGACAGTACAGAAAATTGGTCATCTCACAAAATGATTATTCAACGTCCGATGGACATTCTCCAACGCGAGTGTCCACAGATCGTCACGATATTCGCGAGTAACAAGACCTGCAGCCGTGTGCATCACATGATCTTCGATGACCAAAAACCTACAGTGTACACTATGCATAAGGACAACTAAAGAAAGATGGTTTTCTCGTCAGCGCGACCCTCTCGGTGGGGACATCCAGAGAATTGAGGTCAGAAAAAACATCGATCTTTCCAGGTACCACAAAAGCAAGGACTCGATGACGACGACACAACTACACCAACTGGACACTACGAGTAACATACCCGATAACCTCGTGAAAATATTTCAAATATGCCTCCAGGGTTCCATGCTAGAGAAAAGAAGGACGTTTATGACAGGCCTGTTGGCGTGAGATAAACACGTAAAAACCCAACAATCAATAAATGTATGCATACATATGTATACATACAAAATTACACGCGTAAAGCGCAAATTGCCGAACACAAAAGAAGAAAGCACGAACAAACAAGCATAAAGCACTTGTGCACAATAAAACAAGTCCAGCACACCAAAACTGGCCAAAACTTACCCAATTCTCCTTCTGAATTGCATGTGTACAACAATAAAAATTAGTCCAGTCGTCTTCAAGGACGCACAAAACTCTAACTAACTTGTTGCATCTCTAACTAGCGTTTAATCCACCCACTTCAGTCCTCACAAACACACGAATGCACTAAGCATACACCGTCCCAATAGAGCATACCATTCGTTCAGGTGGTCGAAACGCCAACTTGGCTTGTTCGCTCCTCTGCGTTCGATAATAAGTCTCAAACGAATCTCGATCGTTCTACAATTGTATTAGTCCAAACATGCGATGCAAAGTAGTACATTGTGTAGTACTACATGCACATACCAGTACAGAGAAGATATGACAACATCTGTAAACGGGCGAAAAATCGATCATGTCCTGAGCGCTGAATTCCTGTAAAAACAAAAAACAACTAATTATCCATTTCTATACTCCTCAGTCTGCGTCATACTTCTTCTTCATCGACAGCCTTCTTCTCCGTCGATTGCAACCGAAAACGCCGTACACGACGAGCCGCAGCACCAACGTCCATATTTTCAGCCGCCTTAAACGTATACTGTACTGGTACAACGCCCCTAAGTCAATGGTCTGCGGTTTCTTCATCCATTTTTCTGTCCCACCTCAGCTCTGTATTCCGGTCTTCTGGAGGTACGTGGATGGACCCTCAGAAAGTAGGGGCGGGCATCCCCTGGGTCTTTTTAGGGGTATCCAGCTTTAGAGAACCCTATCGCTATGCCTGCGGGGCAGTATATAAAAGTAAGTACAATAGATGCAACGTACGTGTCGTAGAGCGACTTCGCCGATCTTGCCGGAAATTTTACGAATATTTTCGAGAAAGTCTGTAAACTCGGAGAACGATGCGTCTTTGATCTGGTTTCGCATTGAAAGAATGTTCGTCTTGAACTGTTGCGCGAAGCGGTATCGTTCGACGCGTGGCAAATACGTGTGCTCAAGTTGTTCGAGGGTTTTTAGTGCCGGATAGTATCTGGAAGAAGCAAGGGCTGTGCTAAAATGATGCAATTGGAAAGTTCGAGTCTACTTACCTCTTCGCTTCCATCTGCTCCTCGAGTTTGCTGTATTTCTCCAACACTAAAATATCTAATCGTGATGTCTGTCCTGAACATAATGTGTAGGAAAAAGCGAACCAGGTAGGCATAAGCTAACAGAATCGATGGCGCTGGCTATGTTCTTCTGCATCTTTCGATATCGCACGAGTTCGTCGGCTTTGCTCATTAACGCCTTGCTGCTTTCGTCCAAGTGCTGATCAATGTTCACTATTTGTTCCTAATCCAAACATGACATTCTAGCAATCAACATTGAGACTCAGACGTTCCCTTTTACCTTTAGCTGTTGGCATTGCTGTTTCACTTGAAGGAGTTCGCGAATTGCTTCAATAAACCCGTTGTAGTGAAAGTTACACAAACGTTCGATGTCCTTGTCATAATGCTTGATTTTCCTTTCCAACGCCCTCATAAACTTGTGTACGTCACCACCATCGTAAATTGCCCTACAAATTTCATAAACATGCACGCCAACCGGCAAAGTGAAACCAAAATTAATGAATACGCACCTCAAAACCAGTCCGATACTGCCGGCGTCTGATGTTTCGAGTTCATACAAAAAATATTCTTGTTCTGGTGTTACCTCGGACGACTTTAAAGAAGTCGAGCCTGTCTCGCTTGAATTAGCCATGTTTTAGCGTCACAAACTTCTTTCCAGCTTCATTTCTCTCTTTCGAGAAGACGAGGATCTCGACTTCCACAACAAACATTGACACAATACAGCTATATTTACGTGAAACCGTGAACGTTTCTAT
>JAQGBB010002695.1:0-10442 GCA_034691745.1 Prismatolaimus dolichurus | reverse complement strand
CCGGGACCAAGAATATATGTCCACTCATACAATATGTCCACTTATGAAGAGTTCACTTATCCGTACTCGACTGTATTCAAGCTTTTCGTCCCCGTGGATCCTCCAAAACTCAAAAGCGGGAGCACGGACTCCAATATTCGTGATCTCCTTGATGAGCCGCGTTGAAATACAGGGTCGCTGACTAAAGTCTTGAATTGGCGCCAAAGTAAAAGAGTGCTTAAATTTTGAGCGCACATTTGATTTATTTTTAGCACCTTGTGCAATTAACATACTTTTGAAGGTCTCGCAAGTGACGTTGACGTCGAGACTCATCGCCGAGCTTACGGCAGTAACGTCATTTCTGGCCCGTCATCTTCGTCGAAAAAGACGTTCTTGCAGTGTCTGCTCGAAGTGAGACCAAATGTGACGGTCACCATTCTCGCACTGCTAGCCGTTCTGTCCATTGGGCTTTCGACGATGCACCCACTGCAAAATGGTTCGCAAAGCACACATAATGGCAGAGCGCAGAATTGGCCATGGGCGGGCAGCCCAGGAGCCAACGGCCACATGTGGCCCTTTGGGCCAAAAAATCCCTATCAAAAATGGTGTCAGTTTAGTATTTTTCCTGTGCTTATAAATTAAGCATTTTGGCAAGTGGCCTCCAAGCCCAAAAATTTTGCCCACCCCTGGAGTAGGCCCAAGCTTTGACCGAGAATTCGACGTGATGAATTTTTAGCCAATGCTGATTTCGGAGAGCCCGATTGGATGGAAGCCGCTGTTATCCTCGTCTCAGTGGTCGGCGTTGTTCTGGTTACGGCCTGGAAGGACTACTCACTTGAGAAGCAGTTTGAGGAGGCCATGTCAAAAAGCGAGAAGGATTACAGATTTGCCGTCGTTCGCGACGGCAAGCTACAGCAAGTGGCGGTCGCCGATATCGTTGTTGGCGATATATGCCACGTGACCGGTGGTAGGGAGAGCTAGTGTGCACGATCTGAAATGTGGTAGCCCACACGATTACGGCATCGGAAACACCTACTGCCAATTTTCGTAGGCGATTTACTGCCGGCTGATGGTGTAGTTATTCAGAGTACCGATCTGAAGGTCGACGAAAGTTCGCTGACAGGGGAGAGTGAACTGGTCAAGAAGGGGACAGACGTGGATCTAGTACTTCTATCAGGTTGGCTCAGATCCAGGGGATCTTTCGTGCTTTACAGCAGAACATCGATTCAAATTGACCGGCTATCGATTTTCAGGCACGCGTGTAGTGGAGGGAAGCGGAAAGTTACTCGTCCTCGCGGTTGGTTCGCATAGTCAGACGGGAATAATAATGACCTTGCTTGGTGCTGCGTCTGAAAGCTGTCAGGAAGAGGATGAAGAAGGTAAAATGTGACTACTGTTAAATCTGCTATTTTGCAAACTTTGTGAAAAATCAAAGAGTGAAGTGCACTGCACACTATTGAACTGGCACTATTGACATAAGCAATCGAATGAATATACGTAATGCGAATCTGACTGTGGATTATGCTAACTTCGTAGAGCGAGACAGTAGTGGGCCTACCGCTAACGCCGGTGTATCAGCAGTAGCCACGAATATTGCACAAAACGACGAACCCACTGACCGCCAACAAGACGCCAGTGCGAACGGCCACGAAGCGGCAGAAGAGGGAGAAAATTCCAACGAAGAAGGTCCTGCCGCAGGCGACGATGAGCTACCCGTCATAGCAATCAACGATGATATTCCGTCGCTGCCGAAAAAACTCCGAATGCTGGCAGCACGAATACGTTCTCCAGGTGTGAGCAACATAAACAGAGAATGCTCACTGTTCAGAGCATGCCAAAAAGGGCAAATCCAAATGCATTGAAAAAAATAATATTTTTTCTTTTCAGCCTTAGCAGTTACCATGCTCACCGTCGTCGTTCTAATCGTGCGCTTCATCGTTGTGACGTTTCTCATCGACGAGCAGCCGTGGTCGATGCCTTATTTGTTACACTTTATCGTCAAGGCTGGTATCATTTGCGTTGCACTGCTCGGTGTTGCCGCTTCGGATAGCCTTTCGAAAGCACTATCACTCTTAATGGATGACGCAGTCAACGTATGTGTTGTGTAGTCATAATTGCCTACCCCAAGGTGTATGGGCCGAATAGTGGTGTACGTTTCTCATATAGAAAATGTTAGCCAGCAATATGGCTCTTCGGCATATGCACGCCGTGGAGATTATGGGCAGTGTGACAACGATTTACGCTGACAAAACGGGCACGCTAACGATGAACCGGCAATCCGTCGTACAAAGTTACATTGGTGGTAAAAACAAATGCTTGGAGACCATTTCAATTACTTTAATTACTTTGAATTAATTAATTCTAATTTAATTTACTTTGAATTAATTAACTTTAATTTAGTTGTCTTTAATTACTTTTAATTAACTACTTTGATTCACTTCTATTGTATTTAACAAATAGAAGTACCCGAGTAAAAGCTCCGCGATTTTTCATGCAGGTATCCATTACAAGAGCACGCAAGAGTGGAGCAGTTTGGGGGACAAGACACGAACAGTTCTGTGCGAATGCATTGCACTGAACAGCAGCTTTTCCTCACAAGTGCTGGTAAGCCAAAAATAACTCAAATACTACCTTAAAAATAAATGTTTTATTTTACGTAACAGTTTACGAAAACTTAGAATGAGTTTCGAACTCATAAATCATGCAAACTAAACCGCTACATTTGTGCATCTTTGTAGCCGCCCGAAAACGATAATTCTCAACCGAGGCATCTAGGCAACAAAGGAACAGACTGTGGTCTACTCGGTTTTGTTCTTGCGTTGAAACAGTCCTATGAAGAATATCGTGATCGCATTTCCGACAAGGAAATTGTCAAAGTATGAAACTGTTGTTTCTCAGCTTTATAATTTTTGTGCATATTTCTGTTCACCAAAATTTCTGTCAGGTTTACCCATGCAGTTCGACACGAAAGTCAATGTCTACCGTAATCGAAAAGCATGATTCGCAGGGCGGCTATCGTGTATATTCGAAAGGCGCTGCTGAAAACATTCTAAACAGGTGCGCGCAAAGCGAGCAGCAAGTCACTGCAACAGAAGTAAAATTCGCAGTGGTCTTACTAGCGAGGTTATATGGGTCTTTTAAAATTTTTTAACTTGGTCGCAGGTGCAAATACATGCTCGGACCTGACGATCAACCGCAGCCTTTGGATTCTGCCGCATTGAAAATGATCGAGCAAGCAGTTGATGCAATGACGTCGGAAGGCTTGCGCATCATCTGCCTGGCGTATAAGTACGTCGAGTTCTTTTTTTCATCTGTACGAATAAAAACATTAGTATGCTCTACGGGTGTCTCCATGCATCAACCAGTGAAGGAAACGCTAGGAAATGGTTTTTGCAGAAGAGAAATGCATCACCTCTCAAGTTTGAGTTTGCATTCTGCAAATGTGAGGTTAACGTCATTAAGTGTGTGTAATGTCGTCTCGTTCCTCTCCTCGTCCGTCTGACTCTAGCAGTCTCAATAGTGAGTCTTCCGGACTCGTCGATGTGCTGATAAGCGACATTCGTACATAGTTTGAACATCATGGCACAGGTGTTTCAAAATCAAACAAAGTCACAAAATTCACTCTTTTAGCCGAAGAGTACTCAGTCCGTTGCGCATCTCTTCATGTCGATCAAACGTTACAGATGAGCAGTTTTAGGCGTTTCGTACTCTGTGCGGTACGCCTAGGGTCATCCATTATTTACATAAACGGTAGGGGGATGGGGGTTAACTTAATGTTAAAAACTTTACATGGGAAAGGGGGTCGAAGCAATTGTTCACGTAAACTTTTGTTTGTGAAATCTGGGGGCTTTTTTGAAAATTTTCTCATTTTGTCACAACTTTTAGAAGCACTTTTAGGGAAATTTTTGTCGTTATGCACCATAGTTTTAAAAGCGTTTTTTGCACAAGTGCATTGTCTCGTCAATTTTCCTTCACTAAATATCACTGTTTTGGCATGTAAATTTGGATTCTTTTTTCATTTGCGGGGCTTCGCCAAATGTTTATGTAATTTTTGATAGGAATACGGCCAAACATGATGAACGTTCACGTGGGGGAGGGGGATAAAAAAGTGGACTTTCCCGTTTGCCTTAATCATGGGCGACCTCTATAGCAATGGGACCAGTCTCTTTGTGTGAGTCATTTGCGCGTTTACTTTCTAACTAGAAAATGATAACTTTTCAAGGAGTCGATTTAGTGAGCTGATGCTTTAAACACCGGGTACAGGGTCCAATAGTAAGGTTGCATTCGACGGTGGGCCAGATCGTTTTACAGAATCCAGAGATAATGAAGTAACATTGGCCTTTTGCATGAAAGCCCGTTGCAAAGGCAGCGCTGCAAAGTCATTTTCGATGTAAGCCGGTTCAAAGTGGTGGTGTACATAAAATTCGACGATGCTGAATACGCATTTGATGCTCCCCAATGCAATAGGACTTGGATTACTGTACGATTACGGCAGAGTGTGGTTTTTGGCTCTTTTGAAACAATCAAACGCAAGTATTGGGATGCGGCATCGACAATTTGATAATTCAGATTAAAGATTTTACACTTTTGATTCCATTTCATTTCCATTCCACTACGTTGAGATTACGTTAGCTCACTAGATGAATGAATCGCTTTTTGACGGCTTTTGGGATCTTGTTAAAATAACGGATACCGCACACAAAATTCTTTTGCAAACTTTAGGGACTACGTCAGTAGAGATCCAACAACGAATCAAACTACGTTTCAAAACGCCATCGACTGGGATAACGAAGACGAGATCCTCCGAGATCTTACGTGCATCGCAGTTGTTGGACTTGAGGATCCCGTGCGCCCAGAAGTAGGCAACGGTGACGCATCAGGCATTCACAATTCAATCGAGAGTATTGTCTAAACAATGTTGTTGTCTACAGTTTTCGTTGTTTGCTAAAAAAAGGTGCCTGAGACTGTTCGGAAATGTCAAGAAGCTGGAATCACCGTTCGCATGATCACGGGAGACAACACCAACACTGCACTTTCTGTTGCGATCAAATGCGGTATTATGAGCAATGCCGGTGATGGCCTGGTGGCGGATGGAGAAGAGTTCAACTTGTTGTAAGTCTCCAGCAGAGAGAGGGTGCTCTGAAACATCCGAACCCCAAACTAAAACTGAAGCATGAAATTTTGGATCCGAAACGTTAATTTCAAAACCTGACACAATGCATAAAATTTAAATTATGTATGTACCAGAACAGAAAACTAAAATTACCCAAAGCCAGGGCCTTGAATGACCACCACGGTGATGAAGCAATGATGTCGCTGATACCAAAACTGATATTTAACGAAAGGCAAACTTCATTTCTTTCGCAAGAATTCGTGACGACAAGGGTGTTGTACAGCAAGCGTTGCTTGACGAGGTCTGGCCTCGGCTCAAAGTTCTCGCACGGGCGTCGCCAACCGACAAGTATACGCTAATCAAAGGAATTATGGAAAGTAAACTGCTCGAAAGCCGTGAAGTAGTCGCCGTTATTGGAGATGGAACCGGCGATGCACCGGCAATGCGAAAAGCCGATGTGTCCTTCGTTATGGTAAAACAAAGCAAAAATCATCACTGTTTTGCTGCTTTCAGATTTTTCTGTCTTTAGGCTCTGGAAGGAGCGGACGTCGCAAAGGAGGCTTCTGACGTGATGCTGATCGACGACAACTTTGCTTCGGTCGCAAAGACGCTTGTATTGAGTCGAACTATACACAATTCTATTGCGAAAGTTATCCAGTTTCAACTTCCAGCCGTCTTCGTCTTCATGGCTGCTGCTCTTTTCGGCGCTCTTACGCCCGGGCATCTGCCTTTGCAAGCGCTTCAAATTCTCTGGTTTGGTATCATCACAAATCGACTGGCGCCATTGGCACTCTCTGCCGAGGCGCCTGAAGAAAAATCGCTTCTCAGGCGCAAGCCTGGCAAACAAGCGCTCATCAGTCCGACGATGACGAAGAACATTGTGGGTCAAGCCGTTTATCAATTGGCTGTGATCTTAGTGCTGACAGTTTTCGGTATTGCGCTGTTTTTTATTCAGTTTTTGTTTGGGCAGTCACTCGGGGCTAGAGTGCAAATTTACATCTGTTTGCACGCCAATTTCCGGAAAATATGGCATAGTTCCCTTTGTAATTCAAGTTATCTTCTTTGCGGAATCCAGTGGAAATTTAAAAAAACCGACAAAACTCTAAAACAAAAAACGATAATTTTCAAATTTAGTTTTATGTTAATTAATCACAGTAATTTTAGTTTGCCTGAAAACCAAACAGGAAATTAACAGAGTTGAATAAAATTAAAAATTGTTGTATCGCAGAAAACAGTGGAATTGAATAGACCCCGATTTAACAAAAGGCTTCGATTTTAGACCAGAAAAGCCAGTGATTAAACGTTTTTCTCGGCTAATTATCATTTCCGAACTTCGCCGCAACTCTGAATTGCATTACTTCTTCATTGTCCGGTTTCCTACTTCAGATAGAACACTCGTGTTCAACACACTCGTATTGATGACACTGTTCAACGCGATAAATTCGCGGAAGATTGATGGCGAAGCAAACGTCTTTGGTGGCATAATCAAAAATCAGATCTTCGCTGGTGGCTGGCTTGCGACGCTTATTGCGCAGGTTTCGGTAGTTGAGCTCAATTAGCTAGTTTGTATTCGTCCGAAACTGCACAGGATGAATTTTCAATTGTTCAGATTGTGTTCGTTATCCTTGGCGGCTATGCGTTCTCTACGGGTCATCTTGAACCGCACGAGTGGATTGCGTCCATTCTCCTCGGCGCCGGCACTATTCTTTGGAGTCAAGTGAGTTTCTTTACAGACCACAGACCAGACCCTTTAAAACATCTCTATGTAGTAGCCGATCGAACGGTGTGTTTCTTGCTTCTTTCTTTTATTGATCGTGTCACCTTGAAGAGAGTGAGAGAGCTACATACTTTGCATTGTAGATATTTGCAATTTTGCCAGTACCAGCATCGCTTATTGGCGCCGGCGACGCTAAGAAACGAGACTAGTTAACACTTGATTGCGGAACTATCACTTTGCATGCAGTTGAAACTGAAAGATATCTTTCTTTCTTTCTATCTTTCTTTTGACGTTATTCGACGTGTTTCGTAATGATTTGGTAAAAGACTAGTTAGCCACAGATCGCTTTAGGCAAAACGTCTTTCGCACTAGCATTCTCCCCTTGTCGCTTGTGCATGCTTAGGTATTAAGAACACATGTCCGAACGAGACGGGAGACACACGGCAGACGGGTGACCGATTTAGTTAAAAGTTTTTCAATGAAATTGCACCCAGTTGTAAGACTTTTAGCGCTAAAAACCGGTTTTGCAAGTTCTCCCTTCTCGCGCTGTACGAGTTTAAACTTGAAGTATTTTCAGAATTTTTAGTCCCACTTACACGTAAGCGAAGACTATTGCGATGCTCTATGTGCGTCATGATGACTGCCCGCAAACAAATTATCTTAAGCTAGAGGCAACCGATTCAGACACGGTTTTTGCATTGGACACTATAGGTAAAGAGTAACTAAAAATTCGAGGATAGAAGTGTGTAATATTGGGGGTAGGGGAGCGTCTGAAATTGTGTTCCTTATGGTGAAACCGACTCTCATGCATCGATCGTGAGCTAGAAGCAACCGATAGACATCGGGTTTTTGCGTTGGATACCTTAGGTCCATAGCTCGGAGGATTTTGAAGATGGGCATTGGCGGTTCACTACTGGAAACAGGAGAACCTGGCAAAATTGGTTCCCACGTAAAGATTAGTATAAAGGGCGATTCATTGTTGTAATAATTCTCCGCTACATGGTGTGTGTGCAAGAATGGCTCATTTATAAATGCCGTTACCCAAGGTGACGCTACGCCGAAAGATAGCGTATGCTCATGTGGCGAAGCGACTGACAGGAAAGTCGAAAATTATGAATTGTTAGATGACGTCAATATATGGATGAGCCCTGACAGTCTGGAACAAGTACAGCTCCAATAACCGGAAGGTTCGGTGTTTCACGCCACGGTCGGGCAAAATGCTTCGACGCAGAAAACGGTTTTGACAAACCAGAAAGCACTGACGGACAAAAGCACTGCTATATGGTTGGTACAAAGCTATCCCCCTCGGCATCCTCCCGTTACAACAAATATATGACATGCTGGTGGAATACTGAGTGCCCCAAAGTGTTCGAGAGTATGCCAGAAAATGTTCCAGAAGATTTTTCTAAACATGTTACAAAAGACATCCTGTCGTTACAAAAAATCAAAAAATTCTCAAAAATCGAAAAAGCGTGCAAATTCGAAAAACTTTAAAAGGCATCCCGCCGTCAGAAGATGTTCCAAAAAGCAACCTTCCGTTATAAAAATAAAAAATTGAAAAAATTCTGAAAAATACGACAAATTCAGAAAAACCGGAAAAATGTAAAAATTTGAAAAACTGAAAAACGGCATCTGGCCGTTAGAAAAATGTTCCAAAAAGCATCCTGCCCTTGTAAAAAATCGAAAAAACTCGTAAAAAATCGGAAAATTCTGAAAATTTAAAAAACTTGAAAAGGCATCCCGCCGTTACAAAACGTTCCATGAGGCATCCTCCCGTTATAAAAAATAAAGAAAAATCAGACAACTTCAAAAAAATCGGATAATGTAAAAATTCAAAAAGTGCAACAGGCATCCCGCCGTTATAAAAAAAACATAAAGAAAATTCTGAAAAATCGGACAAATTAAGAAAAACCGAGAAAAAAATGGAAAATTCAAAAACCTGCAAAAAGGCAACTGGGATTTCTGAAAAAAAACTCGCAGCACAGTCAATTTTTTACTTCAAAAAAGCTTGAAGATAATTTTTTTTTCTTTGAGGGGATGCTGTTTGCAAGTGTGTAAGTTGGACTACGGATCGGCACGTCCGACTTGTTGCAGTCGCAAGAGGCACTTTCACCGAAAGAAGAAATGAGGGCTTATTCAGATTTTTTGAGAGATTGTGCTTCGAGCAGTTTGCGCTTGAGTGTACTTCATTGATAATTGTACGTGCATGCTTGTTATGTATGAGCAATGAGAATTATGAGGTGGTATTTCAGTTGTCTCCGCAGTCAGACAAGCAAATCCAAAGAGCAGTTGTTCCGCTTTTCTCAGGCAAAACGCTCCCGAAAAAGTCCGCAAATTTCATCTTGGAAAATCCGTGGGAGGCCTGTGTTCTGCATTTCGTGCAAAGCACGACCAGCAGCAATTCATTGTGTGTTTGTCGTACTGTGAGAGTCTGCATTCGGTGCAACGAGCTGCAAGATGGCGTCGTCAACCATTCTTCTGGTCGCGCTGATTCTGCTCACTGAAGTTACCGCCAACGACTCGTCGCCTGCAAATGCAGAAATTGAGTTCAAGAAAGCCTTCTGTCACATCGTCTGCGTGCGTTCAAAGAGGCCGCACGGAGTCCGATGAGATGAACCGCGATGGTAACTGTACATTCAAGAATACGAGCGAGGTCCAGACGTGGTGGGCTCGCACGTCGTGCAAAAAGTTCGGGAACATGATCGCCAACATCTGCACGATCGTCGACGCGAAGATCCACGCCAAGCAGATCGTGCCGATCATCGCCTGCAACAAGAGCCAGCTGCAAGGCGTCCCGAGCGTCCGATGCGGCGAGTTGCCGACCAGTTCGGTACGGATGACAATGACATTCTCCCGAAGACGAGCGCAATGACGCCAAAGGCTCAACGACCGTCGACGGTAAGAATCAGCGGGCTGGTGGCACTGGCAGCGTCAGCACTGTCACAGGCGCCGGCGTCAGTGTGACGGACGGCGGTTCGAGTACTGATGTGAGTGCCACCGCACGTCGGAGGCCAAAGGCACGTCGACATGCGGCCAGTAGCAGTGCATCGGCGAGCTCAGCAAAGCCCGGCGACGGCAAAAGCAGCTCGTCACTCGAATCGTCAGCACCGTCAACGACGGGAGCAGGAAGCGCCGCGCAGATGGGCTCGTCGACGGAAGCAGCCTTGGTTGCATTCGAACAACGGTTGCACCGTTGAAAGGCTCCAGTCCCGCGTGCGGTCGAACGAAGAACCGCGAACTGTCGTCTACTCGTTCACTTGGCGTACTTTACCGCGCACGTATTCGTGTGTGCTGCCTCGTTCGTGTTGTGTGTATAAGATGTCTGTCGTTGGCGCTCTTGCATGCGAGTAAATCGGACGCTAGCCGCTGCTCTGGCGTGTCAGCAAGGATGTGCATGGAGTTTCATAGTCCGGAGCGTACGCATGAGGTCAGGCAAAAGTTGAGAACCGCTCCCCCTCCTGGCACACAAGCATGGGCACACCCGAACGTCGCTCTCGGGCTGACCCACCCCCAGACGCGTGGTCATGTCGTGCTGCAGTGCGTGATTGAGAAATTAAAAAACTCAATTTACTCATGAAAATCGAAATTTTTCAAGCTTGCTCACTACATGTCGCCTATAGTAACTCATATGTG
>JAQGBB010002694.1:0-10444 GCA_034691745.1 Prismatolaimus dolichurus | reverse complement strand
CCCCCCCCCCCCCCCCCCCCCCCCCACAACAAGTGTGGTTTTCATTCAGAATTTTCCAAACATCTGTCCACATGCTTGTTTTTGAGCTCGGCGTTTGCGGAAAGGCTTTCGCTATTCTACCTTCGAGAACTTCACTACTTCTTAATTAGGATGAAGTAGTATTTTTCCGGCAGAAAACGGAAAGGAAATTTTTTCTTTTCTGGTTTTTGTTGGAAAACGGAAACGGAAAAATATTTTTACGACTTTGCCGGAAAGGGAAAAAAATTGGAAATAAAATTTTTTTCACTCAGTCGGAAACGGCAAAAAATATTTTTTGGTTTTTTTCCGCTTTATAGTTGCAAAATATTTTGAATTTCGAGGCTATATTTGGGGTTTCGCGAGCATAGGATTTCTAAAATAGCCCTGTGCCATATGAACTGCTTGTAGCTTGTTGTTTTTGCCTTTGCAGCAGTCCTCAAGCAGCGATAACTCCAAAAAATCTTAAAACAATATCTGTTTGGTTTAGGCGGAAACGAAAAAATTTCCTTTAGAATACGTGCCGAAATAGGAAAAAAACCGGGAAATTTTTCTGACCCGCCCGGAAAAAGAAGGAAAGTGAAAAGTCAAAAATCGCCCGGAAAAAAATTAACAAAAAATAAAAATCACACAGACCAAAGACCTTTGCTTTAGAATTTGTCCCACATGCTACGAACAGGCGTTTTCACGAGCACCTACAGTATCTGGTAAAAATTTAAATTTGTATGCTTGTATGAAAAGTGATGGAAAAGTGCCCGCTACTAAACTGTTTTGTGGATACACGCCTTTCAGGATAAGAGAACTTGCGCCTTTAGAAGGAACTTTTTTTGCAGGACTGAAAGATCCTCAGCCTACTGTGTTGTACGGAAAAAAAATGAAGCGAAAATTTAGTTTTCAGCGCTATCTGACAGAAACAAAAACGGAAAAAAAATTTTTCGACCCGTGTTGGCAACGGGAAAGCTTCTGAGCGTTGGAAAAATTTCCGACTTTTGATGGCAGACACGTGGAAAGTTTTGAGAGATTTTTGTGGCAATTTTCCACAAAACTAACGTTTCGTCCGTGAAAGTAGCTCATCGTCTACGACTGGAAGCTTTTACCGTCTATCTCGACGTCGATAACAAGAAAAAAGTCGCCAAAATTGTCAAATGACTATTGTTTTTTGGTTGAAAATGAAAAAGTCTGTCAAATTTCATTTCCATTTCCGGCCGGAAACCAAACAAACGAGAGTGAAAAATCAGCTGACAACGTCTGACCCTTGGAAATCAATAAGGCTACACCCGACACCGCCTGTCGTGCTTTAGGTTGCGTCTTCGCCGTGGTCGGCTACAGCGCGTCCTCTTCGAACCTACTCGTCTCAGGCTGTCAGCAATCGGCGAACGGGTTCGCCTCGTAGTTCAACTCGTTCAAGAACGACGTCATGCTCGCGGTGGTCATCGCCACGGTGCTAGTCTACGCGGCGCTCATTTGCATCGTTCGTCGTATGTGAGCGCAGGTCGCCGCGGACGGCGAGGTTGCGCCACAGAAGCGCGCGCGACAAGCACGGATCACGCGGATGGTGGTGGTGCTCGTCGCCGTCTACGTCTCAACGACGGGGCTCATGCTCGTCATGAGTACCATCGTTCCCATTTTGCCGACCGACCCTAGGTCGAAGGTCGTCTTCTCGCCGGTACAAGCGTTATTGCTTCAGCTCGAGCTGCTGCTCGACGTGTTCATCGTTTCGCTGAAGCTCGAAGAGTTGCGCGAGCCGATGAGGAAACAACTGAATTGGCTCTGCTGTGAAAAGATGACGATCTTTGCCGATCGTTCCACGACGCCGGTGCGAGTAGCAACGACGTCGTAGAACAGTGCACATACGCAAACTGCTAACAGTATTTTATTTTTTCTGCACTTCTCCACGATTTCCACTTTCTTAAATTTGTTCCGTTTTTTTCACTTTCTGCCTTGTGACGGTCTCATTCACCAACGGGTCAAATTGCAATTTTCGAGGCATTTTTGCACAAATCTTTGCAAGTATTCACCAATCTGCAAGTTTCCGATTTTCGCTATCCACCATTATGAAAGTTTGTGCAATTTTCATTTGCTATAAATCACACTGCAAATGTTTGATTTTTGCTATCCATCAACGCATGAAATTGCACGTTTCGACCGAAAGTACGTGCGATTATACGTGCGAAATTACACACGGAAATTTTCGCGTATAAGATCGCACGGTTCATACGAATCCTGATCGCATTGGGTTGAACCAAATTTTTCTAAAAGAGCATCTCTAAAAAGACAAGTGGACAAAAACCGTGTCAAAATTCGAAATGTTTTCAGGTTTTAAGGACTCTTAAACATTTTTTATTTTTTTGCTTTGTCAGTACAAAGGCGATTTTTTGAGTGCAGTTTAGCTGACGTGAAAACCGCCCAATAAGGTTTCAGCGTCCATTTACGGAGCGTTCAACCAGTCAGACATAAAAAATAACCCCAATCGTCGCATGACTTTTGTCTCCTTTTTGGATTTTGCTCACTTTTGTCCCATTTTTGGAAATTTTTGACGCGTTTGACGGGTCAAAAAATATAGTTATTTTTTCACTGTTGACAGTGCCACGCGCCGCATTTCGATCAACAGATGTTTGTCCCTAAATTTTGCATTTTTATCCACTTTTCGCTTTTTGGATTTTTATTCCCGTTTGGATTTTTGGATTGTTATTCACTGCCGGGCTTCGTATGCTCCTCTCTTTGGTTTTGTTACAAGAATATGCGGTGACTCCAGCAATTATGAATTGTAAAAAAGAATGTCCGCGCAGTACCTGAAAAAATTGAGGAACAATATTTGCATATATACGTAGTTCTGCCGTGCAGCAGCACGTAGTTAACGTACGCCGAGCTCTACTGCAGTACCCAGCAAGCGTACGCTGTGCCGTGTACCAGTACCCGACCAACGTACACCGTACCTTACAGTAGTACCAGCCCATAAAACTCCAAACCACACAGCACAAACCAGATAGAGCTACTGGACGCCGTACGCCATTACTCAGCTAGCGTACCCTGTACCGTACAGAACCACCAGCTAACGCACGCCGTACCGAAGTAATTTGCAGCTTAGATTCGTTTCATTTCCCTCTGTATCAACGTACGTGGGTGCACATGTACGTCCGCACGTGGGAATGCACGTACCCACGTACGTACGTAGATACATATTGACGTACGTACATATGAAAGTACGCATGTATTTACATACGTACTCATGTACGTACGTACACACAAACAACGTACATACATGCTTCGATACATACGTACGTGTGTAAGTACGAAGATATATATGGACGAGTCTATGCACGTACTTACGTTTCTATGTTTTTTGGACAGTTTTGGAAACAGCGTGTTAGCAGTTATTAACTTACGTGGTAATGCAAGCGTGCATGCAAGCATATTCATTTCTCGAAGGCGTGCTTGCGGACTGGCAAAACAAAGTTTTACTCGTACAGCACTTAGCTTTGCCTTCCCTCTCCCGGTATTCAGTGCTAGGTAGCTATGGCCACTACCACTAGCTAGGCTCTCTTGCTGGTTGTCTCGCGTTTGCCATATTTCACGTTGCTTCAATCGCTCCGACAGATGATTGATTACAATGCGGCGTAGAAGTATGCAATCGAGACTCGTGAACCGGCCGTACAAGGCAATTCATTTACGTTGAAGACTGAGACTTGTTTATAAACGACAGCGTTAGAATATTTTTGAACGCGCCGCAGGAGCTTCCACTGTTATTAGCCCGTTACGCTATGTTTTTACGTGCAAAACAATGCTTTTTCCTATGTCCGTCATGATTTTCGATCAGCCACGAAAACACCACAGAATAACAACAGCAGGTCTCATACGCAAAAAATTTAATCAAACGTGAGCTTGGTACGGGGTTATTACCCCGCCATTTTCGGCCGTCGGGTTTGCTCGCTTGTTTCCGTTTGTATCAAACCGTCTACATTTCAGCCGAAAAGTTTGTGTATATTTCTTCGTACGTTGTGCCTCTAAAATTGAAACATGAAAAACCAAAGAGAACAAGACGGCTGCCCTGCAGCCTTCCACGGGCGATTGCGCGCTGTGGCACTGCATTTTTAAATCAGTCCATTACATTATCAAACATTAAAATTTCTGAAACTCGTATTTCTATCCGACGCTAGCATTCGCTATGTCATTGGTGAATGAGCGAAAGTCAAATTCTGAGAATTTTGGACATTTGTGTTTACTTCAGTTGGCTATTAAGTGACAAGGCGTTGGGCAAATGTGCACACATGACAAAATTACGAAAATTTAATTGTGATGTTGAGTTTTCCAGAACGTCTTCCAGAAAGGCATGCTACAGAAATTTAAAAAAGTTTGCGGTTGAGCAAAATTTCTCTGCCTTTTTGTTGAAAAGCAGAATGCACCTTCGGCTTTGTTGCTAACTTGCGATTAGATTACTTTCGTCTTTGCTTGTTATTGTGTCGTTGTGGACCACTGTCAAAGAAAATGGTTGGAATGGTACCGTCCCTCCTTTGTGTGTATGTTAGCAAGTGAATGTTTTGCCACTGTGTGTGATCGCGATTCGAATTGCAGTTTGGTTCACTGGTGGTATTCAGTAAAAGCGTTGTTAGTGGAGTGTTGTGCCAAAGCCGCGTTGTACGTGCAGTCAGCGCGTTTGCGGAACATGTAGCTTACTTTGCCGTGCTATTTCGCAGAACAGCGGCGAACAGTTTTAGGTGCAGCGTTATGCCAAAGCTGCGTAGCACGGGCAGCAAGCGCAAGTAAGTGCGGCTGCGCGAAGAAGCGTAAACAAGCGTGACGTTCCCGTTAGCGTTACCGTTACCGTTACCAGACATTGCAGAGCTATTGTGACACCAAGGTTTCTATAGGGACTTGCGCGCGGCGTGCCGCCGCTGCGCAATCGCCCCAAAATGGTGCTGCTAGTCCCCAAATTCGTGTTGCACGTTTTGTGCAAAATCAACGGATCGACTCCAAGACGTCAACCTTAGACTGGAGCAACGATCAAGATGCATTTTTCGTGTTGGATATTTGGAGCGCACATACAAATAATTTCGACGATGGGCATCTTTTGTAGTGTCAATATTAGGGCAGGAAACCATATAAAAGTTTGTTTCCTAAGTACAGTCATTACGAAGCCCGTACAACATAAAAGACATACGACGTACACGATAGTGCAACATACAACCTCGAATACGACGCAGACACATACGAGAAGCTGCATACAAAAAGTAAGTCATCCGTAACAGTGTTTCCAGTACAAATTTTTTCAGGGTTTCAGACCAAAAATTCCGGGTGGTCATTTTACGAAGAAAAATTTGCTGCGTTTTCCGTTTCAAATCTGTAATGTGACAAGCCAAATTTTCGGCTTAGCAGTGCAATTCCGAAACCGCTCTGCTGGAAACAATCATTCCAGCTAGGCCAGCTGCATAAATACGTGAATGTACATGTATGATGGCACGTTAAATGTTGACTTTTAGACATTTTTTCTCGTGCTTTTAGTTCTTTGAGGTGTGAGGTTACATGCGTATTCCCACGTGGTACGAGTGCGATTGGCAAGCGGCTAGTAATCGAGTCAAATATTACCAACAAAACACGTCATAATATCGGGCAAAAATAAATTTAATTACAAAAAATAAACACGAAAATATATATAAAAACTGAAGAACGTTTCATCGGCGACATTTCTCAAAGATTGCACAACCGAGATTGCGGCTGGCAAAGCTTACCAAGCGGATCACACTGGTAGGCAGAATCACAGCTGGAGAAGCATAGGAGAAAATGGCACAAGCGATGCTCGGTCGCCGATGAGTCGAAGCTCAATTCGCAGTTGATCTTTCGCGGGCATCTAGCTAGCATCGGCGACGACCGCGTCGATCAAGTCTAGAATCAACTGCATGGTCACGTCGTCGACACTGGTGGAAAATGAGAGACGCCACAGCTTCGGGTGCCCGTGTGCGATCGCCTCGACTGCAGAACGAAACGCCTTCGAGGACGCGAACCTCTGTCGATCGTGATAACCTAAGAGGCACATCGCCCTGACCGCACGCGTAGAGATCACCGATACACCTCTGCAGCTTCATATTTGGCTGAGCGAGGAAGAAGTTGCGAGCTGCTCGCCTGTCGGGAAGCTGGCTTTGAGAGCGGCTAGGTTTTCAATCGTCGGTGGGATGTTCACCGGGAGGAACGCCGTGGTCACCCTTTCTGGAACAAAGGTGCAGAGTTGCAGCGGAAGCATGCAAGTGAAGCAGAACTTTGAACCGGAAAAGAGGCGAAGCCGGCTGAACCGTGAGTCGCGGTTCAGGCCCGGAATCGGAAACCGACAGACTCAGAAGAACCGCCACTTTTGGCGGAACCGGTCGTTTATTGGCACTGACCTAAATATTGCGGGTGCCGCAAAGTTAATGGCTGATTTTCTTGAGCCTGTTGGGATGGGTTAAGGTTGTTGAAAATCGCTTGACTCTCATGAAAACACCGACGGCAGAGTTCCGTTTACCGGGCCCTCTTTAGGCACCGGCCCTCATTGTACGCCTCCTCTCGTTTGGCTAATAAGTGCAATTTGTAGCGGCTAATTGTGCTGCCTATTGTTGGCGCATTTGGTAGTGCGAGTCCCCAAAGCGTGAAAAACCGCTCTGATCGGCGGAGAAACGAGCGTCGTTCTCAGAGAAGACTGTCTTCGCCTGCACAGTATACTATTCTCATCTGCGCTGTCAAACGTCTTTCGGTTTGCCAGTAACTAGCGGTTTGCTGTTTTAGATCAACGAGCGTTGTTTTAAGAATGCGTGAGCCGCGCTTTCGTAACAGCTCGGCGTCGGCGAATGTTCTCGAGCAGAGAATGTTGCAAAAATATTATACTTGACAAGAGAAAGTCCGGCTGGGCTTTGCTAGTTAAAGAGAAGTTTGCTGTTTTGCCAGTTAGTTTGCAAAGTTCCCACGGCCGCGTAGAGAACGTAAAGGGTTTGTTTGTCTTGTGTTACACTGTTTTAGAGCTTTCATTTAAATTTTTTCGAGCCCAGTTACGCACCGTCTAGTCTTCATGTCAGTTGTGCACAACTTTTACATCATGAGACGTAGGCTGAAAATGAAGACGAAACGACAACGAAAAGCGTGAGACATTTGACTTTCGTCGAAAAAAACACGTTTAAATCGGCGTCGGTTTACCTTATAATCAACTGCGATTTAATTAGTTGTGCGTCGACCGAGCGGCATCAACAAACAACACATTAGAAGCGAAACTGGGCCCTGAAAGCGTCTAAATTCCGCTCAATTTCTTACTGAAGTAGTCTCTCGTTGCAAAGATTTACGACTTGGCAATGATGGAGCACCTGCGCATTGCCGTCTGTCATAAGTGTCGTTCTGCTTAACGGCAAGCCGTCTAAACGTGAAATAAACTTGCAACTTTCGAGAAAAACGCCGAAAAACCGACGAACTGACGCCGCGACCGTTGTTCTGTTTTTCGTTTTTATACGTGTCGGAATCGTAATCTTCGTGGCCAAAAATCGCCACTTTTTAAGACGTTTATTTTCTTCAATACTTTAGGATGTTGCGTATTTCATGCAATACCCTGTTGCGGTGAAACTCGTCTGTGGTTGGCTGGCTATCTATCTATGCGTGTGTGGGTCAGCTCGCTGAGTTTTTTCATGTACAGTTATGATTGCATACAAGTTACAACCCTTTTACCTTCCATCTTCCTCTGTTTAGCTTCCACCGTTTGCATTACTATTCCGGCTTCCCCTTTGTTTTCACAGCCCAATCGCTCTTTCACTTATTTGCCCGTCCTTGTTTGACAACACGTAAGCTAAACGATCGTACACGTGCGTCGGCACAACAAGTAAATGGGCAAAGCCAAAATGGCATTCTGCCATGAAGCAAAAAAAACAACGCACGACACGCGATACCGTGTACTAACGTCTCCTCCGCGTCCGCTAAGAAAAAATACACACAGACAACTTTTTGATATGTTATCGAATAGCCTGGAACACTATGATGTTTCACCAAACCGTGTGGAACACAGTGCACTATGATCGTCTCGATGTCCGCTAACTTTCGATTTTTCGACGTGGGAAAGGCAAATGATTTTTGTCCAGACAATTAGCTATCCCATTGCTTACGCCCTTCAAGCTCCAGGCAGAATGCAAAAAACACGAGCGCACAAAGTTTTGAAGCAACACAGAAAATGAGATCACGATTTGTCGTTGTACAACGTTTTCGCTCTTTTGTAAACAAAGAAAATTTAATTTTCGTGGGCTTTGCCTCTCCAAACCCCTCACCATTGCTAAGTTGTTGTCCACCCTCAGCACGTTGCCATTTACTGTAGGTTACTTTTGAAATCGCGGAATGCCTTTTGTGTACCATTGACAAGGTGTCACCTACCATTGGCAAGTTGGCAACTTTGGTTTACTGCACTGCTCACACCGTCAGCAAACTTTTCTCCGCGGGGGATAGATGAGTGATAGGAAAGGATAATCTCTGTTTGACCGTATAGCTATTCTTTTGCTTACGCGCTTGGCGCTCCAGACAGGATGCAATAATTCACGTCGGGCGCACTTGCTTATTAGACTATTTAAATGCAAATGTTTTGACTGGCAGGCGCTTGCGTTGTGCTTTCGCCTTCCATTTTCCATGATTTACATTCCAACTTCCACCTTTCACAGTCAGAAAGGTGGAAGGCTGGTAACTTGAATGTGATTATAGCTGTAACTTCTAGGGTTTAAGTGAGGTCGCGGTCAACGATGGGCCAGATAGAATCGCAAGATCCAGAGTTCCATGGATTTTTTGTGATTTTTGTGTTACTAATGCTCCGATTTTGCGCGCATCTGATAGAGGGTTCAATTATTAGCGGTTACAAGTACTTTCGCAATTTTTTCTTGCACCACAATTTCACCTTTGATCTCGCCATTGCACAAACATCTCACATTTCAAAGAACGCCTCAAATAAAATTTTCGCGCTGGTTTAATTTAGCTAAAGTTTTATTTCGTTTAATTAAGCTTGCATCTATTGAGCAGAATAGATCGTAAATCCATTGCAGATGAACAAGCCGGCAAGCAGCCGAGCGTGCAGATGCGAGTTGTTGTATACGTTGTTTGTGCACGAAACCCTGGAGATGTAACAAACCCGCCGCTGAGCAAAGAGTATTATCGTGTTTGCTAAGCGACGCGGAGACGCCATGTCGTGCTGTAGAGAAAACAACGCTCGCGAAGCCCATCGTTGAAATTCTGCTTGCTTAACTAATTAAAGCTGCGTCAAAGAAACCTCTACCGCGAGTGATCCGCATAAACGCTACGCACCTTTGCTTCACCTGGTCGCCGAGTAGGAAGCGTGCGGTCAAAAATGCAATGATGCTTCAAACTATGTAAAGTCATCCAACTGCGTCTTTGCAGTTAGATATTGTTCTGAAAACTTTTTAGTCTGCAACAAAATAATTGGCAAATTTCACCGCGCGCAGCCTACCTCCTTTCGGTAACTGTTAGCTAAATTTTGTGCCTTTAATGTAAAGATAATAAAATGACGACAAGAAGACTTTGCAGTTTCAATTTCAGGTTTTCTGTTCTGTTGGAGAACTGACGCAGAACGCACGAGAGCGTACCGCTCCGTTCGACAAACCGAACAACTCGCTCGGGCACACATGAACTACCACGTCTACGCAAATGCGCCGGAGGGGCGTTGGCGAGCTTTCACCAGTATTCCGAGGAGACTGGCATCTTTTCAATCGGTCTGTTGAGCAGAAAGTCGCCAAAAGTCGAGACAGTCTTTTGGTTTTTCTGCACGCTTCTACTTATTGCGCTCACGATCAAGGAAGTCGTCAACATTACAGAGACGTTCTTCAATCAAGATACCATCTCGTTGACGAGCAAGATCACGAGCAAGACTATCGTCGTCGATCCCCACCGGTGTTCCTGTTCTCGCACGACGTGCGCGCAGCCGAATTTAGGCATCTCTCAAACGAGTCGCGTCTCACCGAAATGGTCGCCAAATTTCTCGACGACTTGAACGCTTTTCTGCACCAGCCATGCCCAAGACCGTTGCCCAAAATGGAACCAGAACTGCTTGATTTAACTGCAGCGATGTTGCTGTCACTCAGGCAATAGAGATAAGCAAAATGCATTTTAAACACAAAATGGCTAAAAATTTCCGCAGTTGATTGGACAACCTGAGCACTTAATGCTATGCTATGCAAACAGGAAGTGTCAATTTTTTCCAAACGCAGATTATTGCATGGCGGAATGAGAGCCTAACGTGAATAAAAATAGTTTTAAATATTTATTTTGAGGGAAAATTGCGAAATTCTGCCAGGCCAGGAAAGCGCAAATTTCTTAGATTTTAAGTTCTAATCCACTCAGAGGCCTCAAATCGTACGAAAGAAATTGAGCCTTAAAAATTGGGATCGAATCGAATTGATGAGAATCCAATCTTTTTGCCTATCTCTATCAG
>JAQGBB010002693.1:0-10453 GCA_034691745.1 Prismatolaimus dolichurus | reverse complement strand
CACCTTGGTATACAAAATCTGTTCAGCCAATCTCGAGAAAACTGGTTATTCAACTTTGAAAAACTTGCCAACAGTGGGGAATTCCATGTGAAATACCCGATAGACCTTGTCATTGCGAGCAGCTTGGAACCGACTGAAAGGAATCTCGGATTAAAATCGAGCGAGAAAGCTGTGTCGTGTGAAACTTGATGGGACCAATGGTGGACACCGCTGGAACACACCGAAAGACCTCTTCCATCAAAATGTCAAAGACGTCCAACGTCCTCTTGTTTCAAGGGCCATGCTAAAAGCCGAGGCGTGCGTCCTCACAGCGAGTCGCCGACGATCAATATTGCACATGCACAGAGCGCCGCTGCGGATAAGCAGAAAGATGCTAGGTAATAGTGCCTCTCATATCATGATGCGGATGAAAACTGAGCTTGAACGACCGCGGCAACGCGCGAAAGGACGAAAAATCAATCAAAACGTGCCGGCACGAGACGACATACAGTATAATGCGATTCGCGGAGAGCCCTGTTTGCATCACGCCTACTACGTAAATACGTACATCTAGCTAGCTAGTAAGCCCCGTCTATGCCTGCCGTATAAACAAGGCTTGAATAGCGAACGGCCTGAGAAGCCCATAATATAACGCTACAGAGTTTTGTAGCAAACGCCGCCATTGTCGGTTGTCGGCATAGCGTGCTCGCTGTCCGTCTGCGTATCTGCATGTTGCGCACCAAGCCGCTGTGCAGCTTCTCGCGACATACGCCGTAACCAATACAGGAAGGCTAGGTAGGTTACATAACACCCACGAATACGTATGGCAGCTAGCTATTATTTTGTTGTCCCGTATTGCATGCCGATCTCATTCTGCGTCACGTACGAAGGCGATGTGAATTTTCCGCGCCATGACATTTTCCAATAGGTTCTCGGTGGGAAATCTTGATGAATTTTTCTGTGTCGACATTTTAATCTGTTTTCAACGCACGTATGAAATGCTGTTCGACTGGGCGGCGGTCTCATTTCGATCTAGCTAACCGGATCCAGTTGTACTACGGTAATTCTCGAACCGTATTATCGCTTGCCGTTTAGGGCGTGACGAAGTCCAGCAAGTGTCGTTCCTATGAGACACCGCGAATATTTCGCTTTATTATCTGGCATATCGCTTTTAGCTTTATACTGCCCACTGAGTATAGGAGCTGGATGCTTATAAAGGATCGTTCAAAATAAAATGCGGGTTCATCGATGGCAAAAGTTGAGCTCCCTCACAATATAGTGTCCATGCGGCGCACATGGGTATAGAGCGCTTTTCTTCCATGGATTTTCCGCTGTTCGTGTACAACACCGATCTTGAAAATCGCTTACTCTACTTCCCGAAATCGATGAACCCGCATTTTATTTTGAACGACCCTTTAGGATCAAACTTACCGATGAGACTATATAAAGGGACAACTAGACACATTATCATAGCGAAAACACGAGTAATGTCAGTGTTTACCATACATTTCGTTGAGTTGCACTTTCGTCACCCGAAAGGTAAGGTTGACTTGTTTGCGGTCAACTTTCAACCAGAATACCGGCGGCTGCTGCAGTAGGTCGGGGACGGGCAGTCTTGGCGCCGTTTCCCCAGGGTGCCACATCAGAACTACGCTGCTACGTCATATGAAGGTTGGGCCACAATATAATTTCGCTATTGATAGCAAATGTTGAAACTCGCAATCTGCCAATGGAACACTCCTTCAGCAACTGGCCAATGCATTTACCGTATTTTCCACATAATGTCACTCTCTCTTTTGTCGTAACAATGTTAACATATTGTGGCCCAGACTTTAGATGAGTAGCTAAACATGTGGTGCACTGTCGTATGCGTGAGTATAACCGTTTACGCGAGAACGGAAAGAAGTTTCATGAAAACTTTTATGTCGACAAGAAGACAACTGCATTTTACATCCATCATTGACACCACATATCAAAATGGTAGCATAGGCAAACGGGAAATGTATACATACTCTATTTCACGGCGACATTCGCTATAAAAGTACAAGCTAGTCAGCGAAGATACAGGGCCTTGTGACGGTTATCAGAGGGCTTGACAGGCAATCAGGGGAAGCGTCGACTATAGGCGCCCAAAGCCGACACGTTAGACAGCGTTGGACGCTGTTGCGGAACGCAAAACTCTGACACGTCCTAAACTATAAGTTAGAAGTGTCATAAAATGATCCATATGTATCAGTCATTGAAAAGAAAGCCAAAAGAAACGAAAGCATACCTACTCGACATTGACGACCAAAAAGGAGGAAAACGTGCAAGCTGTTTAAAAGGCATTTCTTGCAGCTAGCGAAAAACTAAGACCTAGTAAAGGGACGTTAACGAGGATGTAAAGCACAGCTACGATATCTTAGAAATATGCAGCAGATGCACGAACAAGCATGGCACAGTCCCCGTTAAAACATATCCAACGTACTAAAAACTGACGATGAGACGGTAGAGAAGAGTACGAGCTAATTAGTTACAATATGCGCGATACGAAACGATATAGGGTATCTGCAGTTGACAACGATCCTCTTTTGGTCAAACGCCTGCCTCGCGACTAATAGCTCACTTTGCCGACACGAAGTTAACGGAACGCCGATATTAGCTATTATAGGGAACATTGCGACCACCGAGTCTGTCAATCTCTGTCTCCTCACAGCCTTCTGGTGAGCTTTCAAGCTTCTTTTACACTTGTAAAAGTATACTTTGATCATCGACAGCTGCACCACGAACACCGGTCGCCATATCGACATAAACG
Source organism: Prismatolaimus dolichurus (assembly GCA_034691745.1). Taxonomy (NCBI): domain Eukaryota; kingdom Metazoa; phylum Nematoda; class Enoplea; order Triplonchida; family Prismatolaimidae; genus Prismatolaimus; species Prismatolaimus dolichurus. Next base: position 7,680 of record JAQGBB010002693.1, on the reverse strand, counting down.
CCGACAGGGGGCTTTCCACAAAAGACGTCCACAAAACTCTGTTTTTCGTCCCCTTTCCTTGTCCGCGAAATTAGTCTACCTCCCGTGTTCCTCTGGCGCCTTTTGTGGAAAGCCCTTTTGCGGAACGTATCGTAGGGTATATAGCGAGGTCATGTGAGACCAGCAGCGTTCCTTATCGCCACACGTTATCGCCAATCATGTTGTCATACAGTGCGAGCTACTGTGGCATAGAACGTTCCCGGACCGCACAGTACATAAGGCGTAGGATAGAGAACGCATGCAGACGTAGATTACTGTAATCTAAAACTTACACAACGCAAGGCAACTTTGATTTAGCACAGTTGGTCAAGTGCGCCGGAGATAGTTTTAGAAAAGCTAATACACCAAACAACGCACTAACTAATCTTAGCATAGCTTCACCACGTAGCTTTCGGGCACAAAGAGCGAGACAGACAGATCTCCTAAAGCCTAAACATCAGTCAGCGTTCAAGCTCAGCGCTTCGATCACCGGGCAAGGCTTAGAGCCGCGTTCAATCCTTCGATGTCACACACCGGATGGATGACCATGTGGAAAGCGTCCACCTTCAAGGTGAGTCACTCGGACGACATAGTACTAGTAATAGGAAATAAGTAGACAGTGAAGAGATCATGTACTCACGTAAAAACAAACGTAAAGCGCACAGCATTCTCAACGCATACACCGGCATGAACACTCTCAGCAAGAAAGAAGAAAATGCACTGCACTTTTAACGAAGGCGTTGCCCTCTGGGACCGGCTGGAGGCCGACGCCCTGCAGCCAATCAGATTAGCTGTGAAGAACAATGTACAGTAGGTATGTACACACCGACGTTTATCGAGTGACACAGCACTCACGCGCAACTTCTAGATGCGAACACACTTTAGGGTCACAGTGTTGCTTGACGTGCTTTGTAAAAGCATCCTTAAAGATCGACCGCAACAGACAGTTGTCCGTCAGTCAGCGGGCGGTACAGAATAAAGCCAAAATTGCGGCACAAAGACAAGAGACGTAAACGTGGAAGGCCAATAAACGGCAGAGAAATGCAAAAAAAGTTCGACCGAACGAACCGCAAAATGAATGAGTCAGCATGCTGCGCTCAGTAGACGTCGCCTCTGTCGCGCTTTGCCATTAGCATGCTGAACTCGGGCGCCGTCGACGCTGCGGTCATGGTCGCGCTGTAGTTTCTAATATCGTTGAGGCTAATCAACTGATGGTTCGCGAATGCTGGTGCGCTGAAAATGAAGCGATTCGAATGAAGATCATGCAAGTGCAGACCACTTTTGAACGAGGTGCAATGTTAGAAAGCTTCCGGGAATAATCTGAGGATTTTGTATTAATACAATGCGGTTCATATAAGTCGAAGTTCCACCCGGTCTCGACAAACCTTCGAGTGAGGTAAAATGTTTGCATAAGTCGAACTATTTTTTCGGTCCCATGCGAGTTCGACTTATCCTAACTCCACTGTATTCCATCCGCTTCGATTCTAAACTTTCGCCACCTGTTTCGAAGTCAAGCTGACCGATTTTCATTGTAATCAAGCAGTCCTTTACTAAGACCTTTCTATCCTATTCAACTCGGAACCGCACCGATTCAAGTCGACTCGACTTGTAAAATTTTGAAGGACTCTCGATTCGATTTGAAAAAAAGTTTTGCCCGTCACTAATTCATATATATTCGAGGAAGGTCGGGCCGAACGTGAGAATACGTGCCTACTGTACATGCGTCATGCGAGTTCTATGCGACGTCATACATGCACGTCCCGATAGAAAATATCAGCAGCAGGGAAGTAGTAATGCCGCACAACAAAGATTCGGGGACGGTTCATTCCCTTGGGACTACCAGCTGGACAAGAGACCAAAGTATTAGCCCTCTGAAGATGCGCAGACACTACCGTAGTCCGTGCATCAAATCACAAAAATTGAACGTACCCGTGCGAGAGACTCTGCGTGGCCGCCTTGAAGTTATCGTGATAGGGAAAGTATGTTCGCGCGGTGTTCGCTGCAGCCATGCGGTTGGCAAGAGATCCGAGTCCAACGCCAAGGCGCGTGAACGCCGACGCCGGGTCGGCGACAGCCATGTTCGCCGCCGCGTTATACGCGGAGACCGCTTGCTGACTTGACATCACATGGTTATGAGACGGAAACGAGTCTGCAAGTAATGATTGCTGTCATCACATGCACGTCGGGATATTCCTCAACTGACGTACAAGGCAACGATGCAGCCGGCGACGTGTCGCCACACGAGTCAACGACACCGTGAACGGCGCAGATCGGACTCTGACGCGGCCACATCTCTTCACTCGCGAGTGCCACAGCATTCGGCACAGCCGCCCGATGCCTCGCTTCGGAACGGTGATCGCGCTTGTCGTTGTGCTTTGTCATGTGCTTTTGCAAGTAGGTTCCCTGTAGGAGCGATCGTGATGTCCGCAAGGTCATTCAAACTTGTAGACAGCTTACTTGAGTGTACGACTTGCCACAGTAGGGGCAGATATGCACTTTGAGATGCTTCGACTCCTTATGCTTCGGGATCTGCAGTGGAGGATAGTTAATCGTTATTAGTCAGTAGATTATAGCAGATGGATGTGCTTACATGGTCGAGCAGTGCTTGTTCATCGGGAAAGCACTTGTAACAGCTGCAAGAGGAAGTTAAGGGATGACACGTCAGGGAGCGGAAATTTCAATGAACTGTCGGCAGACCTGTTGCATTTGTAGGGCTTGTCCGTCTGATGACAGCGCGAATGACTCTGCAGATTCGAGAGCTGGCTAAACTGTTTCTCGCAGCCCGGATAGCGACACTTGTAGGGCTTCTCGCCCGTGTGTGTCCGCAGATGCTGCTGGAGATGACTTAGCTGTGTGAACTGCGAATGAAACAAGGAAGCCCACTGAGTGACACTTAGACTTAGGGACTTCATCGTCCTCACTTTGCGCAAACAGTACTGGCACGGTCCGAATGGCTTGATGCCCAGATGTATGCGCATATGCTGCGAGAGATACGACGAGTTGGCGAAACTCTTCGGACATTGATTGCATTTGTAGGGCTTCGCCTCACGCATGTGTACCTGCGTGTGGATCTGGAGTTCCGCCTTCGAGTCAAACATCTAAAAATGGCGAATCGATGAAGAATACAATGCCGAGTCTAAAAACTTCTTTAGTTTTTAGTTGTTCGAGCATTTTAATTTTTTATGCAGTGCAAGAAGTGCTGAGATAATTGAGAAATCGCTGGCTGTAAACGACGGCGGTGGCAATTATTGCCGCTTCGGAACGTATTAAACGCCTGCGGCGCCAGACAGACAGTTTTTGTGCTTTTGTAAGTAAAAGAGGGGTCCTTATAGCAGAAGGCTGGATACCGTTTGTCAAGAAACCTTCCCAAATTTGCCAATACAGAGCTATGAGAGTTCAAAGTTGATTATACTTAAGGTCTAGACGATGATTTATGTCCAGTTCTCGCTCGTCCAACAACTATCCCTCGGTTAGCGATCGTTATGCAACAAGCTGGCGGTGGACTCGTCCATTAAATATGCATATTTGACACGCTGAACTGAAACTTCATCAGGGGCGCCGCAATATGGGAGCTCAGAAAAAACCCATAAAAATCGCACGCCACATCGTACGTGCAGTTCGCCATTACAGTACGATAGGGTATAAGTGTAAGGAAAGGAATAAAACTTTTTCCCAAAAGCGATGCACATCACAGTGATAAGGACTACAATGAAAAATTAATGCTTTCAGGAGCGCCAGAGCGGGAGAGAAATGGCCGATCGCGGCGATACAGAAGAAATAGGAAGATAAATTACGATCGGTGGCAACGACGATCTGGAACGCGTCTAACGAACATACACTAATGAAAACGACGTTTAATTCCACTGGGTGAGCGCTGTTCGAGTTTCCCTTTGACGACTGACTTTGGCCTTCTCGGGACCCTCTCAAATGACCACGCACGCTATTTTAAAGACTTGGGAGTTCTAGCTTCAGTTACCAAAACTGTTATCTTCCAAAAGCTGACCAAAATATGCGTAGAGTATGCATTAATTTTTGTAAAAAAACATGCACAAATCTATCGAAAAAGTAAATTAGACAGTAGGTACCCAAGCCTATGAATGAGGTTAAAACAAAGCTAAAAACGAGAAAAAAAGAACCGCAACTAGCGCATGATTGTAAATCAGGTATATCGTAAGTGAGCACCTTCCTAGCAGTCGACAGGTGTCAGGCCGAGGGAGCTCTACATACGCAACAACGTCTACCATTTTAGCTCAACTGACACGTACAAGATTAACTAGGGAATTTCCCGGGCACGCTTTGAGCGCCGCAGGAGTAAGCAGCACAACTGCGCGGTGCGACGTCTTTTGATCTCACTCTCCGACAAAAGCCGCTCTTGATAAAAAAAATCAGCTGCTAAAAGTGTCCTCTGCGGGTCGGATCTGCAACATTTCTATGACGCAAGCGCGTTTCCCCTGTGAAGCTTCATCTGGATCGCAGTACTAAAATTAATGCTAACCTGGAGGAATGAACGAACGGCTCAACTCGCCCATAGAGGTAGGTCATACTCAGGTGTCTACGTGTACGTTGCACATCGTTTTTTCAGCTCGATGCACACCTCCTTGTGCGACCTCCTTTGTCCAGCTAACTAGGCTAGAAAACGCAGCCCGCAGGATTACTAGCGAGTGGAAAAAGGTTGTACTTATCCAAAGACTGTCGATTTAAGGCTACTTGTACCTTCCGATTAGAGCCTCCTCTACTTGTCAGTGCTTCAGGACGCGCAGCGTAATTTAGCAGAAAGAGCACTATTCGAAAAATATGAGTAGTTTCTTTGATAAATGCCTAGTTTGGAAAGCGCACTAAGCTCAAGTGCAAATATAAGATACCAGTGCCAAGGGGGCATAAGCGGAAAAGTACGGGATAGCAAAAGTTCAACCTATTGTCAACTTCACTATTTCAGTGAGCTACTTACTACACAAGTCGCCTTCGACTGAGAAGGGGAGTGGGGTACGGCGAAGTAGTAGAAGTACGATGGTCGAAAATTTACGGAAAAAGCTTAGCTATCAGCTTTGACGTCGACGCAAGCCTACGTACACCTTTCAGAGGATGATCGGAGCTAATTTGAGTGACATAAATAAGACTATCCAGCTACAGTACAAACCTGGAGACAGTTGCCATGTGCATGTGCTTACCGCGTGGCAGAGTTTGCAAGAATACTTCCGATGCGTCGCTGTTGCGTTCAGCGTGGGAGGAGGAGTTCGGCCAAGACTAGCGCCAATCGCAGCCGCAATGTTACCGTAGTGTAGCTGCGCGGCTTGAGATGAGCTACCGCTGGAATGACCGTTCGGTAAGCTGAGTTGACGATTGATATTGCTGTTATCTGCGTTCAGTTGCAATGCGGCGGGCGTTGTCCGTCCGCCGCTTCCACTCGAACTCGAACTCCTCGACGACGAGGGCAGTCGCTGCAGTTGCTGCTTCTGCTGAGAACTGTAGAGTTTTAGCTGGAGTTCGGCGGCTGCTACCGCGGCAGACGTCACGAAGCCCGTTGAGGTCTGCTGCGAAGGACTGAGTTGCTCGGCACCGGCAGACGACGGATCGTTGCCGTTGCAAATGCTACCGGTATTAGCTGCAGACGAGGAAGGGTTGAAGTTGTCTGCAAGCGGAGAAGTAGGTCATCGCATGATGACGATAGAAGCGAATGACGTCACGAAATTAGCAATATTATGAGTCGAAAGAAACTAGCTAGCGGCTTAGTTGGATCGCAAGAGGCATTTGCCGCTCGTGCGCAAAGCTGAGCACCTCAGCGGGGATATCGCAGACGCTTTTTTAGCGGATCTAAAACGCTCTCTGATACGCTTCTCGTCGATCTGGGCAACGAACTCAATCAGCATCGATCGAGCTGCTTAGACTGGAAGAAGGAGAAAAAAGCCTCGATAGGTAACGTTGCAAGCTCTTTCTCCTCTGGAAAAACTGTCAACAAAGCTGCGGTGAAAAAGTCCGTCCTTGCGATGCTTGCAAACAACACATTTCGGGTAGTTTGGGGGCGCAGCAAAGTTTTGAGTTGAGGAGCTTCGCTTGTGAGCTAAAAAATGCCTCGCCCGTTCACGATGCATCGCGACTGCGTCGGAATGCAAAACTAGCGTCTTCAGCTAAAAAGAAGTACCGGTTAAAAAACTAACGAAAATAAATATGCAAGCACGCGTTGTATATATAACGATCATCGTTGGGTTGGCTGCGAAGTTGCGCTAAAAAGTGACAGCTTGTTCTTCGACGTGCGATTCGCGCGAGCTCCGAGCTCATCAAGCTTCGCGTCGGCTGCTGCATCAACGCCCGAAAGCTGATCACGTGGGATGGGATAGGACGAGCAGGCTAGACGGAGCCGACCGGCAAGCAGACACATCGTATGGCGTCGGAGTTCGGCAGCCATTTCGAAACAAAATTTGTCGACCGATGTGCAACTATGCAGACAAAGCTGTAAAACACCTCATTGGCTAGTTGGCGTCGTTTCGGCCCGTCGCCCAACGGATAGGCAGGAGCGACTTCAAAACATTCGATTCCTAACCGACTGAGAACCAACGCCGGCATGCCTACGACGCTAGCTAATAGCTAGCTAGTCATTCGTCGTACAGTATTAGTGGGAAAGCTGAGGAAAAAACGCTGGTGGCGCCACACACCAATGGGCTTATCTGATGGACGGCAACCGTCGGAACGAACCATGTCGATGCAAAATAACAACAAACTTGCAAAATGCAGATCAACGTCCCGTCTCGAGCTAGGTATATTAGCTGGGCTCAGCCCTTTCTTCATCGCTGGCTCGCGGCTGTGGCCTGCTTGCCTAATACGGCGTGACCAGAAGGTGAAGGAGAGATTTACGTTCACTGGCTGGACTTGGAGCCAAGCCGAGTAATAAGACTGACTGAAAAGGCAAAATAGTTGAATTTTTAACGCCGAAATGACGGCGAGAGAAAAAACGACTGCTTAGATTGGACGCGTGGCCTTGGCTTGCCTGCTGCGCAGCGGCGTACGTGTAACTCGATTCGTCGGCTTCGGTGCCCCTTCGCATCGTCCCGGACGGTCATGTCAGGGGAGATAAATTTGAAAAAATGTTTAAAAAAGCGCACTTCCCAGTCAGACAGTCAAGGCGAGTGGCAGCGGTAAAAAACAACTGTTCCTCGTTCTCTATCAAAGTGAGAAACCGCAGACGTCAGGCTTGGCACGTTCAGTGCGTCCGAATTTGTTCCCTGTTGCTAGAAGATCTTAGAAAACATTTGTTTTAAAAACGAAAGTCTGCTGCCCTTGCCACTCGACGACGAACAGCAACTTCGTCAATCTTCGTTGCTGGCGGAAGGAAAACAGCGAGACGCAACGATTAAAAACCTAATGATTAGAACGAAGTCAAGCAAGAAGCTTAAGAAACCAAAACGACGACGGAAGCGAAAAAGCAATGAAATCACCTAAGCAACGCGAGAATGACCAATGATGAATGGTTACCTATATGTGACACTATTAATGTCTCTGCAATCTCAGATTACAGCGACAGAGGCAAAGCGAACGCTGATTCGCAGCAGCGGCGACAGCGGAGAGATAGCCGACTACCGTAATACGCTTCACTTCACTTTCATTTACCTTGTTGTCTCGATAATCGTGAGAGAGTGCTGTTGTTAGCTGCAGACAAGTTCATCGCTT
>JAQGBB010002692.1:0-10454 GCA_034691745.1 Prismatolaimus dolichurus | reverse complement strand
GTGTAGTTCCCCCCCCCCCCCCTGCAGTTATCATTGATCACTCGCGTTGGTCTCGAATTCGCCAACATGGTGCGAATATTCTCCGGTGCATCTGAAAGGTTGGCGATTTTTCAGCAAAGTTCAAACTTATGCGAGAAGCAACGAACTGACAGCTGCTATAGCTTCGCTGAAATTCTAGTCTTTCTCCCACTTGTATGTGCGGACAAATTTGTTCATTTTCGAATAAAATTTGAATGACTTGAACTTTAGTGCGTTGGTAAAGTTCAGAGCAAAGAGCTTGCTGTAAGTCGAAGACACAATATGACACTGGCAAAGGGTAAAGTTGAGACCGAATCGGCTGTTGCCGAAGACACGATTCGTCACTTCCAGGCCAGCCGAAGATGCTTCTCTGTGCATAGCGAGGAATAAGAGCACTGTTCTGAGAGCAGCAAGAGCATGTATGCCTCGAACACAATGTAAATAAAATTCCGAAAATTCCTTTTAAAGGATCTTTATGGTATTGATTTGTGTGCACACGTGTGACCTTGACGCTGTCATTGAGCGTATTGTGAGGCTTTGTACAACAAATTACCGTAACGGAGAGCCCTTTGTTTTCGTATTCTAGAAGGCTTTTAACAAAGACATTAGAGCTAAAAGATAGCCGTGAGCTGAAAAAACTCGGCACAGCTCGGCCCTGCCCATGGGTCCTGGGTCCTTGGTCCACGGGCATCTCTGAGTACTGCATACAAAGCAAAAAAATTTCTGCTAGTTTCCTCCATTTTTAAAATTTTAAAACCAAACTGTCGATATTTGCTACACGCACTGTTGGTAAATAGCAAACAAGTTAAAAGAACTAAAACACCGATTAAACCAGGGGTCTCTAACTTTTTGGGCTTGGGGATAAGATATTTTACGAGCGACTCGATTGTGGTATGCGTTCACAAACTTATGCAGTACCAAACCGACATTACTTTTGATAGACAATGATTTGGCAACTCAATTTTTTCCCTTGACCTGCATTTGGTCTTGGCTGGAATCAGACGTTATAGCGACGTTTTCGGCAAGCGGGCGAGCCGAAGACAACTTTAGAATATTCATCAAAAAAGCACTTAAGTTCCAGCTGAGAGTAAGACTTCGAAGGGCCAGACAGTCCAGAGAGTCACACCAGACAGGATCGCCCGACGTAGCTTGCGGTCAGTCAGGGTAAGCTGGAAGGCCGCTCAGGATAAATTTTTACCCTCGGGGTACAGGTTAAAAACCCTGGATTAAACAGAGTAGAATCTCTGCATTCGCACTCCAGGTTACGCATTAGCTGAATTTTCAATGGCGTTTTTACTTGAACATCCTTGAAAAGTCTTCAATTTCAAAAAGTACAAATACTCAAGTTTTTCTCTGAGTTCAAATTCACCCGAGACCTCGAGAATTTGGCCAACAAACAATATAAAGCGAGTCACACAACACAAGGCTTAACGTCTTCACAACTCGCAACTTTGTTTTGCTTGATCTCAGACAGGTCGACTTTCGTTCCTTTCGGCTTCACGCACGCGTGCGCTACTAGAGGATGAAACATTACGATAACCGATATGACGAGTGCGCCGCCGGCCGTGCACAAAAGTGACCCGTGCGATCCGCCTTGGTCGAAAAGAAAACCTATAATTAGAAGGATTAATTTACGTTTTCAAATGGTAACGAGCATCTTTTTGAAATTTAAAATTCTCTTAAAATCTAAATTTTGTTAAATTTGTGTAACAAGGATAATGACCCGCGAAGCACGGCCCGAGAAGAGATCCAACGCCTTCGATTGCAAGGATGTAGCCGATGGCGTACTCGAAAACGTCGAGGCCGACGAGCTCGATAATGATTAGCGTCAGCAGGGGCCCAAACGCGCCGCTGCCGAGCCCAATGCCAAGAGCAAACACGTAGGTAATCATGTGACTGTCGACAACCAATGGTAAAATGGTAACGAGCAGTCCAGCGCTACCGGTCGAAAGCATGTAAACCGTGATGGTTCCATGAAAGTGTTGCATAGCTAGCCCGAGGGCAAGGCGGACCACTATTGTACCAATGCCTATAATTGGAAACACACGTTAGCTTTGTCAACAAGCATGTAGTGCTCTGCGAAGTCAGGATAACGGTAAAGAATTAGATTTCAAACAATTGCTAATTTGTTGACGAGTTTATTGGCAATTCGACATTTTTGATGTCTTTTAAAACAAATTAAAAAAATTAAATCAATTTCTTGAAAAAATAGCAGTTCCTTTATCAAATGAAAGTTTCACATAAATAGCGACCAAAAAATAAAAATTTCCAAATAGAGACTAATTGTCAAGAAAAATGAAATTTTTAATAAAAAAAAAAGAAAAATTATTACGAAAAATTGAGTCTTCGAATAAAGTGAAATTTGCAAGAAAAAAATGCAAAACCTTCCAGAATGATTTTAGAGCAAGTGTTTACAACGTTCTTTTTTCTCGAAAATTTAAAAATTTCTTACCTATGGTCGACATCAACCACGCCGCTTCATCGTGATCGTAGCCGACGGTTTTGAAGTACGAAGGTAGCTGAGTGTAAATGATCGAAAGACCAAACATAACGAGGAGATTGTTTGCGAGCAAGAACAAGAACGGCATGTTCCGGAAGATCTCAAAATGCGAACGCTCATTTCCGTTGCCGCTCGCCTTACGGCTTCGATGTTCGAGAGGTTTTCGAAACGTAGCACCAGAGACACAAACGTTGAGCATGAGTGCACCGAGGATGAGAAGTGTGTTCCGCCAGCCGTACTCGTCGATGAGGTATTCAGTGAAGATCGGCATCACGAAAGTGCCGACGCCGAGACCAAGCGAAGCGATGGCGACCGCGAGTGGTCGCATAAGATGAAAGTGACGACTCACGATCGTCATCGACGGAAGATTCGCGATTGCAGCGCTCGCGCCTGAAAGTTGAAAGAATCGATAATTCTTTTTGGCCCAGTGATCAATAATCAATAAATTAATTTCAATGCTCAATTATTTTGATTCGAATAATTTAGCCCATTCTTAGTCTTACGGTATACAGATACCTGCGATAGTGAAAGTTACGAGAAGAAATTCGATGCATGGAGCAAACACGCTTGAACTCAAGCTAAGACCGAATGATGCTCCGGCGACTACGGTTACCCGGCGGAAACCGAAGTGATTTACCACGACGCTGCCAAGTGGTGCTATGCAATTAGTTTAGAAAAAAATTTCAATTTTTTATGATTTTTTTTTTAATTTTTTGAACTTTTTCCATGGCTTGGCTAAACCTAAGCTTCATAGCTACAATAAGCACTTGCGACACATTTTTCTAAGAAGCAAAAAAGTCTAAAACTGCAAATAGTTTGAATATTAAATTGCGTTCGAAAATGAACGATTTACTTTATCGAAAATTCAATTTTATTTGACAACTTTCAAATTCTTTACATATTATACTTTATATTATAGATATTATATAAACTATTATTATATTATACAATATAACAATATTATAATAATATTCTATTACGATAATTATATAATAATATATATAATATATATAATATAATATATAGATAAACATATATAATAATTACATATAATATAGATAAACATATATAATATAATTACATATAATGTATAACATCATAATATTAATAAAATATGAGAACATAATAGAATATATGAGCTATTATATATATTATATTCTTTATATATTCTTTAACAACAAGTGATATTAACGGCGAAAAAATATGAAGCTGTAAAAATTTGAAGCCAGTCGAAGCAAAATTGTCAGTGAACATTTTGAAAATTTCGTTCAAAAATTTTGGAAATTTTATTTCACAACTTTCAATTTTTTTTTCAAAATTTGTTTCAACGTTTTAATTTTGGAACGTTCCAACGTTCAAAGTTTTAAATTAATAATTCTTTATCAAATTTTCTATTTTCTAGCGAAAAATAACACAGCCCTTCGAAATGTCTTTACCCAAGAAGCACAGCATCGCTGTGCAAATTGTCGACAACAACGAAATCAACCACAGAGTTTCTGGATGCCCGAATTCGTTCATAAGTGCAACCTAAAGAAGAACGCATCGGCCATCAAAGGGATATTCGTTTTACACTATCACTACCTGTAAGACACCCGACGAGCCCCACGCGAAGCCCCAAATCAACCCAATATTCAAGAAGGAGCCGAAGAGAATGACCCATTTCCAGGCACCCGGCGTGTCGGCGACAAGTTTCTCCTCGTTCTTCATCGCAATCTTTGCGCTTGTTCAGACGTCTTAGAAGAATGCGCTCAAGTGTTGCGTACATCGCCAGCTGCGCGGCTGACGCTGAGCTACGTACTTCTTGGCCGGAATTATGTTAGTATCGATTTCTTCGGCGTGCACTTCGCACGTACGAGCACTTCATTGTTGGTGGCCGCCCAAGCAGCTGCTACGCGTGTCGCGCAGAAAATTTTAACCAGACCTGAGCTACCGCCGCGCTTCGTCGATGAGAATGAATTATTCAGATCCCCTTTGTGTGGTAAAAGTCGGAAACTACGTCCACGAGAAGGCGTGAACTTTTGTCCAAGTCACGTGCTCGAAAGACGGGTAGTTGAGGAGCTTTCTATGTACACGTCAGGCGATAAATCCGCATTGTGTTGCGAAAGCAGCTGACGCACTTGAGAGAAAGAAGTCCCTTTGTTTGGTTTTTGTCACAGCTTTTGGCGCTTTCTCTCGAATGCTTCTAGCACTACGTCATCTGCGAGGGATCACTGAAAGAATCGCTTGAAGGGACTAAACTGTCACCATACCATTTATTGTACAAGAGACTTCAAATACGGAGGAAGATATCGCCGTTTTGTACTACTTTTTGGCAGGGCTTGAGACGGCTCTATGCAGTAGGTAGTCCCCTTTCGTCAATAAACGTTCACTGAATTTCTTTGAATTTCGCTTATCACGTCAGAAGCTACTGGCATCATCGCGGTTTCGTCAGTGTGCGATGCACATTTTCGTTGCGTGCTGTGCACGTGCGAACTAAAAAGCAAACGCTTGCTTCTGCGTAGAAATTGTATGAAGTTCAATGTCGTGACTTTTTCGGGTAAATGTTCAACTTTTTCCCATTTGCCTTTTTCTATCGGATCAGTAAAAATCTTCTTTCCATGTCTCCGGCAGCTGGAAACGGAAATTTATAGTTTTCGACAGCCTCAAAATGATTGAATTATTCACACTGTTTGAATTGTTTTTGTCTTCAACAGTACAAAGTTTCCGCAGTACAAAGTTTATCTTTCACAGTGTAGCTTAAAAGTGAAATCAGCATTACAACGTATGCTTCACGTAGGGAAAATGTCTCCCGGGCTACTTGCGAAAATTGCCGATCCGAGTAGGTACGTGCTATCTCATTCCAGCTTCTCCGCTGTTGCCTCCAAGACCGCGAGGCGTCCACTCATTGACGACAACGGCTTACTGGCGGCGAAATAGTATGCGACTCGGCAGCAGATCACTTGATTCTTCGCCTGGACTACGGGCGAAGACCGACATCTCAAAGACCAAGCCCGGCATTCGTTAGCATTTTGCCGTTTCGTTCTCGAGCGAAAATGTAAAATTTCTCTGGTTAGAAACACGGGAATATGAACGAGCGCCGCGAACGAGACGCCAATGTAAAGGCTCAAAATACCGCAAAACTGTGAGATAAAGCCGTCGAATGTCACCTTTGTCACTAGTTTTTTCTCCACCGTTTTGGCGACTCGTTCGCGGTGGTATTCTTGAACCAGACGAAGAAATCGTCGAGCATAAGACGAGAAAATAGATAACCGACCGTCGTCTGCTGTTGAAAGGCAAAGGTTGAACTGAGAAAGAAGGTCGAGTTTGTGACCTGACTCGTCAGCGAGAGGGTGTTTTGCCTCAGAAACGACAGAGTGACGTTGGGAAGATCGCGAATGGTGCAGAAGGTGAACAAGGATGTGCAAATAGTCCAGAAGATTGTCTCAATCCGCGTGAGCCTGCTGCGGAGGAGATTAAGCCCGAAAACGCCGGTTTTTTCCACGAAATCGTTCACGACTGCTTGTAGTCGAGAGAAGGCGGTAGAAGCTTTTTCGAATAAATTAGTGTGACCATTCTGGTGGGAACACGTTCGGAACTTTCGTTTTACCCCAAGTACGGGAACACAAGTCCGATTTCATCTGCTTGTCGAGCTTCAACTGTACAGACGTTGATCTCAGGCGTCATATAGACGTGAGGTTAGAAAACGCACATGAGACAGTCGTGCGTTAAAATTTCAGATTTCAGAGTGCAGTGCTCGAAGCTCCAGAAAAAAGTACAACTACATATCAGATAGGCGCCCTAAGATTTAGAATTTGGCTCGATATAATAGATGAAACGTACACAACATAGCCTTTGAAGAGCGCTGCAGTTAGCGCTCTTCTGTTAGTAGCTGTTGATTCTATCGGCACGTAAATTGGACCAGGACACTCAGGGTTTCGAATTTATTGCCTAGACAAATCACATGAATGAAACAAGTGGTCCTAGTTTAGCTCCTTCATACTTTGTGTATACGAGGTAGGAAAACCTTCTCGACACATTTTTTCGAGTGGTTTTCTGGGTGTACGGCATTTGCAAGCTGTAACCAATGGACTGAATTTATAATTAATTAAGTCGATCAACGCTTGCGACACGCTTTCAGATAGCTCAATATATCTGCTAAAAATACGAAATTAACTGAACAACAAACGTCACGCCGAGCAGCGCGGTGTTATACTTCATCCCGGGCATCCTTCCTTTCGCAGGTTTATATATAAACACAAAATGTTGACAGCGCCAATGATGCCCAAAAGCAGCTTAGAGAGCATTTATCCTTTAGCGTTCTATAAAAATAAGCAGTGCTTTTCCGAAATCGGAAGAGTTGGTTGTATAAACAATTCTGAACACTCGAAACATGAAATACAATGTAAAAAATACAAGAGATTAGAAACGCGTACAGACATTGCCTTGGTTTTGCAACAGCTGGAAACGATTTTCAAAAGTTAAAAATGTTGAAAATCGTTTCTTAGTTGCTCCCAAAATAAAGCAATCTGTATTCGTCAACCTGAAGTGTACTAGCTTACATGCAAAACTGTCAAAATGTTGTCTTTTTAGTGCAAACCTGCTGCACACACCGATGCTTATCGGTACTAGAGAAGTCCGTGGATGGCGTGCTTTTCAGTTATATCGGATGCAGAGTCCATTCTATATCTGCCTGTTGTGAGTTTGTTTCTCACTGCGGAATAAGTTCTATCTCTGAACTCAATAAAGAAGATCGACGTGTCACACAATGTCGCACACATTTTCACATTGTCATTGTTGGAATTTATCCGCCATAATGCCGCTAATTCGTTGAGATTCGGAATTGGCGACCAAGAAAACAGAAATTTTCCTTACTAAACCAGAGACTAGTTGCAGAGCTCTGCTTACCAGGTACCATTTTGCTTCACATCTCCTAACTATACAACAAGCTAGTAAAATTGCTTCGGAGCGTCCAAGTGATTTTATTTTGATTTTGACTTCGAGCAATTTCGACATTTTCATTTTTAAAATTTGAGAAGATTTAGACACACCGAAGAGCGTTTACCGGAACAAAAATTTCAAGAAAATTATAATTGCGGTACACCTTTTTCTAAAGGTGCATTTTAAAGAAAGTCTACGCTGCGGAACAATTTTGAGCGATTTGGAGAGCGATTCGTAACGGCGACTCATAAATTTGACTTTTTGGCCGAACGAAAATTTTTTCGACTTTCCGGAGAGGAGTAAAACGGAGCGAAAAAATTTCAGCTCCATCAGAAACGAAGCGAAAAAATTTCAGCTCCATCAGAAACGGAGCGGAACGAATTTTTCAGACCGTCCGGCGTGGAGCGGAAGGATCTCAAAATAGATCGGAGCAATTTCACTGCAATAAGCTACTGAAGAATGCTCATTTAAAAATATGAAACGAGCAGCACCACAGGCGTCGCGACGACCAGCGCAGTGTTATACTTCATTCCGGGCAGTTTCCCCTTAACAGGCTTGTAGCGGAACACGAACTGTGTCGCAATCTGTCCGGCCAGTGCCAGCCATATCAGTGATCTGATGAGCGATGGCAGATAAAGGAGAACGTAGAGCTGGAGAACGGCAACGAACACTTGCAGAACGCCCATCCCAGCGAGGATTGCAACCGCCTCCGGGCTCACAGCCATTCCGGCGATTGAGCCGACGCCGCTGTCCGACTTCAGCGTGTGAACGAGTCCGCGCACAATGTTGACCACGCCAATGATACCCAAAAGAAGCTGCGTCAGCATTTTTAGGATGACTTCCTACTAAAAAATTAATAACATTTATTTCTGAAAAAAAAATTGGCGAAAGCTGTTTGCTGCTCCATAACGCTTCGAACGCAGCTTATGTATCACCTTGCTAACGCTATGGCACAGTTTTAGTGCTTATCGGCAGTGGACTTGATGTCGTGTTTTTATGCAACTCCAACCTTTAGGTGCAAAGTCAATCTTAATAGCAACTAGCATGGTGCAAATTTATTGGGCATTTTCCGTCACACATTTTTCTTGAACATTTATTGAACATTTTTCCGAACCACATTCACGTAGTCTGCCTATAGATATAAGAAACCGAGTAGCATAACATTTACGATATTAGCTGTACGAGAATAACCACGAAAATCACGCCGGTGTTGTACGCTTTTCCAAACGGAAGCTTTCCTTTAACAGGCTTGTAGAAGCGAATAACGAGCTGAATGACAGTCTGCGCAACTACGCTCAGCCAGAGTAGCGACCTGATGAGATTCGGTAGATACAGAAGCGTGTAGAATTGCATGATGCCGAGCATAACTTGTAGAACGCCAGTTCCGGCGAGGAGCAGCACCGCCTCAGGGCTGACGGCCATGCCGGCCACCGAACCGACGCCGCTGTCCGGCGCTAACACGTGGAAGAGTCCACGCAGAATGTTGACAGCACCAATAATGGCCAACGTAAGTTCGAGCAGCATTTTCCGTCGACTGCCTATAAAAAGCAAAAAAATATCAACGAGCCACGGTTGAGAATTATAACAGCTTTACAATAGCAATTTTTTTATTCGAAATTATAATAGGTATCGATTTTTGCTGAATGCAAATTTTAAAGGACGTTCTTCAGGTCAGCCCGCAACTTTGCCGCACACTGCTTTGAGCAGCTCGAATTTTCAGTACTAAAACGCAATACACCATAGTTGTTGCATTAAAATCATTTATAAAAGGGAAAACGTATACAGACGCAGTTCGTGATTTTGTGTAGCGACAGATACATCTAAGTTGTCGTGTGGTGACTTGTCAAGCTAGTGCGCACACCATTGGTTTTTCGTCACGTAAGTTCTTATCTTTGGGAAGTTGACAGGCTCACATATAGCTGAATTGCGTGCTTTTTCGTGTGCACGCGTTGTCACTGATTTTAGTGTCTTCAAAAAGTTTCGTGTTTAATTTATCATTTGAACCTTGCAAACGAACCGTACAGTTGCAAACAAGGCGAAACGCGGTAGAAAGGACTGAAAACCAGCAACATCTTGGATTCTTTTCAAGAAACCAACAACACCGCAAGCGTCACAACAAGCAATCCGGCGTTATATGTCTTCCCTGGTAGCTTTCCTTCGGCAGGCTTATAGCGAAAGACGAACTGTCCGGCGAGCAGCGAAATTACAATGAGCCAGAGCAACGGCCGGATGACCACCGGCAGCCAGCAGAGAGCGCAGAGTTCCATCACGCCAAGCGTAACCTGAAGAACGCCTATCCTCGCGAGGATGGCCACCGCTGCGGGACTGACGGCCATGCCGGCGACTGAACCGACACCACTGTCCCGCTCGAACGCGTGGAAGAGTCCTCGCACGATGTTAACGGCGCCAATGATGCCCAACATTACCTCTGTTAACATTTTCCAGGGAGTTTTCTGAAAGACAATTTCGTTTGCGATCCAGTCGTTTTATCTGGGTACAGGTTTGAGTTTTCCAAAAATCGTTATTTTTCCGTTTTCTTCCGTTGCCGGGTAAAATCAGGAAAAAATATTTTCGTTGCCGTCTTTACGGCAACCGTTTTCTTCCACCGCAAGAGCGTCGCGCGTCTCGTCGTAAGTTCAGTATTTGAGTTCCAACTTGTACACCGGGTCTGTGAAACAAACTTTGAAAGCAAACAACGCTACACGTCTAGTCAACTTTTTAGCAACGACGCAGGCGGACCAGCCGAATATTCGAAGGCAAAGCCGCTTGAACAAGTTGTCAGACGTTAGCGAACACGGCCTGAACTCATCGTCCGTGGCTTACCCGTCGGTTGAGAAAACTCGATAATGTCCATTTCTTGCTAATGTTCAAGCTGCGACCTTTGCAACCAATCATGGCATAAATGTATACGCACGAAACCTGGTCCACTGCTAGAAACCCGATAGGGTGATGCGTCAAAGTTGGGCCCACCGTGGTGAAATTTTTCGTTTTTTCCTTTTAATTCGAGAAATACTTGGCG